>CM055730.1:21884343-22157664 GCA_029465975.1 Dallia pectoralis
TGTTCCCGAGTGTTCAACCAATGTGTCACATTTGACACTGTGAGAGTTGGGTTTCACACCTCTGGTTATTCAGTCATTATAGGGACAGCATGATGAATGGTTTGGCTGTAGGTATAGGACAACATGCCTATTAACTGGAACTGTGATACCGAGTATAACAAAAACCGAAAATGCATGGGGCAATATATGAAGTCAAACTGGAATGATTTATGGGCCCACGGTATTATAATGAACATAAATGCAGCGGTTTCAGATACACAGCATATACAGGGCTATAATGAACATATAAATAAGTGTATAGGTTTCAGATACACATTATATACAGGGCTATAATGAACATATAAATAAGTGTATAGGTTTCAGATACACATTATATACAGGGCTATAATGAACATATAAATAAGTGTATAGGTTTCAGATACACATTATATACAGGGCTATAATGAACATATAAATAAGTGTATAGGTTTCAGATACACAGCATATACAGGGCTATAATGAACATATAAATAAGTGTATAGGTTTCAGATACACAGCATATACAGGGCTATAGACAACAGAACAGAGTCAATAATATACATTTTGCATATGCGAAATATAGACACATAACCAAATAAATAAACATGCTATTGTAGCTTGAAAGCTCTATGAATGTAAATCCATTTTTTTGTACATTACCTTGAGGATGTTGGGGTGCCGTAGCCTTTCCATCAGGGTCATTTCTTTCACTATTTTATAGGACGCCAGTCTGTAGCAGTCTTCGGGTGAACCATATTTCCGCACGCAATTCTCCATATCGTGACCCCCAAAATCCACCGATTTGAGGGCCACGGATAAGCTGCTGTTGAGGGCCGCCCTGTAGACAGCCTTGGTGTAGCCGGAGCCCAGGTACTGAACATCGGTCACATTTGCGATGCTGCTGCATCCGAGCATCATCCGTGCGCCTCTAATACCAATAACGCTCCATGAATTCAACTGGACGTGTCTTTGGGACTTCCTGTGCACGAGTGTCGATGGTGAAAGTCCATTTGGAAAACGTGTCTGTCGGTCATCGGTTCGCTCGATCACTCGAATCGGGTCCCGGGTGTCACCTGGCTCCGTGTCCATGAGCCTCCTCCGCTCCAGCGGGCGCACCTGGTCTCCGGTGCCGGACCCATGCGCCGGACGCACACGGTACTGCAGAACTTCATCGGATCTCTCTCGTATTTGCAGCAATAGGTCCCGGTGGCGACTGCTGCTGTCTGCGGGCGCTTTACCATAGGACCTGCCGACGTGAAGCTGCGAGTCGCCCGTGACCCGCTTCTGTTTCTCTTGGTAATACCGATGCACTCTGTTGTCGTGGTTCTGGTGGTGCTCAAACCCGGGTATGTACAGCAAATTCATCAGAGTACCGAGGAAGAAGGACAGGCAGAAGCCCGCCGCGACCATAATCTTCCTGCGCTTCATTGTGACCGCTTTATTAATATCATATAATATCTTCGGCACCAGAGTGCCCGGAGTCCGCTGGTCTATCGGGCGCCTCCAGAAATGATCCGTATTCCGGATGCCTCGAACGGTGCGGAATGAGCTGTTATCCCGTCCTCATCTTGAACACTATGATTCATGCAACCGCTGAGGTTTATGATCCTCCCCATATAAGGTGAATCATGGTGATACTACCGAGAGACACTTGCCTTCAGAGACCTGCAACAAGCTCACCACTCCAGTCGCTTGTGCGCGCATCAGCCACGGGTTCTATCTCCCTGCATATGGGTTCTCTCTCCCTGCAAGGGTTCTCTCTCCCTGGCCGCTAGAAACCTCCAGTTCCACTAAAGGACCGTGACGCACATGTGATTGACAGCATACGTGGGTCATGCAGCTGTGAGTGCTGTAGTTTCACGGGCAGTCCGCTTCACGTTGGGCTACGTAACAAGAAGGCATTTAAACCACATTACCCAAAATGCAGTGTTGGAAAAAAAAACATTATAGACTGACGGACCAACAGACAAGCAGAATTCCAGCAAACCACAAGCTGTGGGCGGGGAATGATTTTTTAATTTTTTTATTATTATTTTATTATTTTGCGGTGATTGGAGTTTTCCTTGAAACTGCATTTTGGGGTAATGGCACGTACACATGCTGCCTGCTGAAGTGAGTGATAAAAGCACATGCATTTATGGACATGCATTTTAATAGACTTCCAACTATTGTACTTCATTGTTTCATAATGTTCATTGTTTCAAATAATGTTTCTATAAAAATGGCATGTTTATGTATGTCTGTTAAATGTAGACTAGTGGTTATAACGCATGTAAATGAACGACTGCATTTAGGCAATGCCAATTGGTTGCCTAATGTTTGCGAAAATATAAGCGGTTAACATTACGCATGTATTCCACTATGTAGTCTTTATAATAGGTCAATTACTGATTTATTTTATTAACAATATTTTAGAACAAAAGTGATGAATATTAACTTTTTCTATTACTAGTGGACATTGCGCTATTGGAGACAACTGGTAGCATCACATAAGAACATTTAAGAGCCTGATATTTATCTAACACTTTCAGATTTAATGAAAAATTCAACCTCTGTTTCAAATTGGTAGAGAAGTCCAGACTCTTTGCAGGCTGAAGTTTTGCAGCCCCTGTGTGTCTTGGAAAGAAACACTTGTATAATTATGTCCCTGGAGTCGTGTAGGTCGGTGAAGAAAACTCCAAATTAAAAGCAGACATTACAAAAAAAACGATTAATCGAATAATGGGATTCAGTGGACCTAAGGCTTTAATTATGGCAGATCAGCATTCCTGTAATACAATGTCATGTTTCACAAATCAAACCCAAGCTTTTCAACTGTAAATAGGTTAAAAATATATAGGCCTAGAATCCACTTTTCAGTATCCAAAAACGAATGTTATCTACTGCGGAGTTAACCGAAAATAAACTAATATAATGTAGTTAATGTACTTATGTTTTTTTTCTCAAAATGATTTAATAACATTCTGGAGAGGCGACTGAGCGGCTTTTATTGTCTTTATTATGGGCGAACAAATACGCGTAATGATGCGGTGGGAGACCGGCCTGCTGTGGCTCGGGATAGTAGACACTGCTATCCATCAAACCCACATTACCATCCTGTTAACAACTAATTAACCAACACAATCAACCTGGAAACTGGATAAACAAAGAGGAGACGGAGGACCGCAACCCAAAGCTGCCAGACAAAGGGAGAACGCATAGGGAGGTGCACACACGCACTAAACCTATTTAATATAATTGTTGATTTATAAAAAGATTAGAGTAGTGAAAATAATATTAGATATTAGGAACCACTGGCACATTTCGATCGAGTGTGTTCATTTTGGTTGGAGATGAACCATTGCTATCACACTGTTTTCAATATGTTTTATTATCTGTAAAAATCCTGTATATATGAAACATATTTGATAAGTGACTGTAGAGGCTTTATTAGCTCCATCTCCTGTACATGCGTCTAATGATCATGATTTTAAAAGGCGACAGAAATAATAATGATTATTTACGCAGTGTATTTGGTGTTTATTTGTCTGTACTTCACGACAATTTGATTTAATCATGCTCATCTATGCATATGAATGGTTCATTAGGCTTCATTGTCGATCACTGGCACGTCTAATTAACAACAACAGGATGGGTTCCACTTTATCTTCCCGTATTTACACTGTTTGTTTTTCTTAATGGTTTAGATTGAATCAGAGTTATCTCTGAATAATAATGCTTCATTAAAGTTAATGGTTGTTAAATAATGTCTTGTTCAATAGTGATTGACTGCGCGTATTTAGAGAAGTCATCTTTGGAATATTTAAATTGTATTAGTTAATTGGCATTAATTGGCCATGTATTAATACACTGACACAAATAACGTAGTTATATTCTTTGGATTGATTATTTGAGTAATGCTTAAAGGAAACTAATATTGACCTCAGCAGTGGCACTATTGTTGCTTTAATATATCCGACTCCTATAGCTGAGAGGTAATTTGCATGTCTTGGTATGGGGCTCAGAGCTCGGCCTGGAGGTGCGCCTCGGGGAACCTAAATGCGCATTAATCCCACTTAAAGCCCGTCATAATCAAGCGGATTCCAAGAGACAATAGACACACAGTGTATTCTGATAACCACGGTGCGGAGGCCGAACTTTTAAAGGATCCAATGTAACCAGTCGTTTACATAAGAATCCCCTTTTGAGGGAGTGTCGGCCGGCTCGCTTTCGGGGGTGACGGATTAAGCCGCTGCAGCACAGGAATGTTTAGCCCTTTCTGCCCCTTCGTAATCGGTGCAACCTACGGCCTGATTTGACAGAGTTAATCCCTTTCTATTCTCTTTTCTGAGGGGGGTAATTTTGTGCTATGGGTAAGCCACACATTGGCTTATTTAAAATAGTTTTGGGGGACGCAGGGCTACTGCTATTAACTGTGCGCCACCCTATACTCGCAAAGACTGGAAGTAATATCAATCAAACCATCTGTATCGAAAATCATTATTAGAAATGTGCAACCTGTAAATGGGTTTGTCATGAGTGGCCCCAGTATACAGTACATGTTGGGCATTGGGTGAATGGCGGATTCAAGCACCAAACCAATCTGGCTACGTTTTCTTAAATAAAAGCAATACAAACGGGAGGGATTTTAAGAGCAGATCTTCAGTTCAAAGTCGAGACAGTCCACACGAGCTGTTCTTAAATTAATTAGATAAAATTATTAAGGTCGGATTGTTTTAATGTGATTTAAAAAAATTATGTTGCTGAGTCCTACATTGTATTTCTATTTTTCATTTCCCACATTGATGTTATAAGCACTTTCATGAACCTGTAACGTTTAAACTGACCCTGTTTTCATTGGGAACTTTTTAATTCTAAACTCTACCGTCATGTATATGCAGTATTCCTGTAGAGAGGCCAGAAGAAAAGGAAAACGAGAGAGAAGCGACGAGACAACTTCAGGTTGGGGTAGGACTTTACCTGTGTGTCATTTGACCCATATAGGCTTATGTGTGGAACGTGCTGTGCTCGCATACTCAAAAGATCGGGGGAGAGTGAAGAAGTAATATTACCCCGGGACATATAGGTGCGCAAAGTACTGGAACTTAAGCCAAACTAAGTAAAGCTAGAAGATAAATCATAAGCGCAAACTGCCAAAATCTCCCCTATAGAAACACCCCATCCCCTGCCAGAACCCCCCATCCACAAATTGACTTAATCCATGCAAAAACGGTCTCCATGCATTTACTTTCAAGTGTAAGTATAAATTCATCTTTAGAGGCCTGTGCTGCTTGCCAGAACTCAGTCACATGTTTGCACGTTTTAAAATGCAGCGCCCGAATGTGACCTGGAAACAAGCATGCGCTTCTGTGGGAGCCATTTGAAAACGTGTCAGTGTGGTGAGGTGTGTCATAGATATGAGGAGTGTCCCTGTGTTAAGATGGGCCCAGCCAACCGGGGAATAAACAACATTTAGTGATTGAAAAGTGCTTGAAATCGTGAATAGGTGAAGTGATAATGAGAAGATGAGCAGTGCCCTGCAAAGGACCAGAAGATACTATGGAACCTGTGGGCAGATGAAGGTATTCATTAAGTTAACAGTTAGGGCAAATCCGTCTTGGGGTTGCCAGATTTGTAAATGGGGTCACAAGAAAGTGGAAATAAATTGTGTTAGGTATATGAAACAGGGGTTAAGCCAATAACCTTCTGTATCTTGTTACTTTGGAGGGATTTATTTGGTTTAGAATCATGCTGTTCTCTATGGCACAGAGCAGCTGCCTGACACAGCAAACGGGTCAGACTGGCCACCACTTTGTGTGGCAACGTGGAAAGATGTAATGTAACCCGTAGTTTTTCACAGCTCAGTTATTTTTCCAGAGCTTACATTGTAAATGTATTCTTGTCACAACAGCCCTCTCTCTTTTGAAATTATCTGCTGACAAATCAAACCTGCATGGGGACTAGGTCTTGTCGTGGAAATCACACATTTTCCTAGTGACAAATCTGAAACAAATCAGCAGTCACAAACCTGAAACAAATCAGCAGTCTGTGGATTCATTCAAATAGACATTAATAACCTGGTGTCGGAAGATCAATCTAAACTTCCATGCCGGGACACGCTAATTATACAGATTCAGGTTTCATAACATTGTCATCTAATTATGCTAATCCCTCTCAATCACTGAGTCACAACCTTCTAGGATTGGCCTTTCACGTGGCATGTGAAACATAACAAAAACAAGCCAATTTTGGTGCTGAAAAGTTGCTGATTCAGAGTCAAGAATAAGGACTCCCCTTTCAGGTATCTGAGGCGGGCAGCAGAGATTGGGGACGATCCCTCCCATCCGGGAAACAGACACTTCAGAACCCTCTTTCGTCCGACTGAGGTCTATCAAGACCAAAACCTCTCGCCACCAGAACAGATTCTTCCCCACAGCAGTAAGTCTATAAGGAACATGCCTCTAGCACTAGAATGTGTGTATTAAGTGTTGCAGCAAGTCAATGCAAATTCCTTGTGTGTGTGTGTAAACAGGCTTGGCAAATAAACCTGACTCCGATTCACATCATAACACTTGATTCCATCTCGATTATACTTGCACACATTTTGGTCTGCTGAAATAATTTCTATATGAGAAAGAGCATCTGACCCAGGGTCAGTTATTGTTTGAGCTCCTAGAGTGTTACCCCAATCCAGACAGACTATGCAATCAGACGCTATGCAATCTGGTTTCTGTGCTGGTCCATGGCTGCACCACGGCTACCCTAAAGGTCCTGAAAGATATTGTTGGTTCTCTAAAAGTTCTATCTGTCTGACATGGTCCGGCGTGTTAAATAGTGAAACATTTCAGAATGATGACTATTATACCAACATTTCATTTCGGTGATGTAATTTATAGAACTTTCTCAAACTCTCCCCTGAAAAAATCAGATGTTTTACCACAGTGTTTTGTGTTAACATAGCATTTTGTAACCAACTCCCCATACAACACCCACCACTGTAACCTTTACTGGTTGCTGGCCGTTGTTAAACGCTTGGTACCAACTAATTTACAATGCCTGCACAACATTTGGCCGCCAATTCTTCCAGTTTTCAGCCGCCAATGACTGGAACGAATTACAAAAAATAATTTAAAACCCATATCTCACCCATTGCCTTCAAACTACTACTGTCTGATCTTTTGTTTTCATCCACACACTTTTTTTTACTTTTGCCATGCCCATTTTGCCCAGTGGATAATTTTTACCTGTACTGCGGCCATACGGTTTTACATTCTTTGAATTATTCTATTTGGTCAGGTATGCTCAAACGCGCTTACTCCTAAAATCATGGTCATATAATCTGTGCACACTAATGACCTAACTGCTAGATACACTTTAACTCTTACTTTCTGTATATAGACTCTCCTTTGTATTTTAAATACCATAGTTGTTATTGCCATATCAATGCTGCTCAACTGACCTTCTTATACCTCATCCTGTATTATCAGTATATTGACTCTCCACATGATCCTGTATTGCCATGGAGAATCCCACTGCTATTTGCACTCTTGTAATCTGTGTATTAATTGTAAAAATGTATGTTGTCTTGCACGTTTTTATTTTATTTATCTTGGCCAGATCATAGTTGCAAATTAGAATTTGTTCTCAATCGGCCTACCCAGTTAAATAAAAGTTAAATAAATAAAACAATGTATGCTTGCCAGCGGACCCCTCCTAGTGTGACCCGGTTGGGCGGGACTGTGGGGTTTTGGTCATTCGTTCCCAACCTGAAATGTTCCCAACCTGAAATCCATACCCTTATCTTAACATGTACCCTAATCAAAAGCTTGACACACACACACACATTTTGATGGATTTTCATTGGCCAACAGAAACAGAGCACCTACATAAGTCATTCCACGTTAGCAATGCAGCTGAGCAGTGCTGTGCCAGGCAAGCGTTGAAGAGTAGGGCAAGTCTGCTTCACTACTGTGTTTCACATCTCTCTGACATAATCCTACTAGCACACCGCCACATTCCACATCCCCTAGAGATTCCTCCTCAGACCAAAATATCTGCTGACAGGTAACAGTTTCAGAGTCAGTATTAATGACACATTGATTCAGTTACTCAAAACTAAATTTATGTTTTATCCCTGAATTACAGTATCTCAATTCACAATAGCCCAGTACAGTCATAGTGGATCAGGGAAAGTCCTGAATTAGCATTAGCTTCACAAGTTTAACTGCTTGAGGCCAGACTGACTTCTCTGAGTATGAGTAAATGTTGAACAAAACACTTTTAATGCGATGAATGCAGTCAGCAAGAGCTTCCGAGTCACGGCCACCCCATAGCCCAAAGACCACTTCCTAGTCCCCAGAGTTACTTACATAGTCCCCAGTGATAACTTCCAAGTCCCCAGAGATCACTCCTAGTCCCCAGAGATCCCTACATAGTAGCCAGAGATCACTGTATTGTCCCTAGAGATCACTATATAGTTCCCACAGTTCCCTATTTAGTCCCCAGAGATCCCTAAATAGTCCCCAGAGATCACTATATAGTCCCCAGATATCACTATATAGTCCCCAGAGCTCATTATAGTCCCCAGATATCACTATATAGTCCCAAGAGCTCACTATAGTCCCCAGAGATCACTATAGTCCCCAGAGATCCCTATAGTCCCCAGAGATCACTATAGTCCCCAGAGATCCCTATAGTCCCCAGAGATCACTATAGTCCCCAGAGATCCCTATAGTCCCCAGAGATCTCTATATAGTCCCCAGAGATCACTATAGTCCCCAGAGATCCCTGTATAGTCGCCAGGGATTGTATTTTTAAAAGAGGATCATGTGTAAAACCCCCCAAAACTCTGCTGGTTTTCATATAAAGCCACAGCACTGGGGGCAAATGGTTATTAGATGTGAGTAATGTCTGTTCAACAGTTGGAAGAGTTGAAAGGCTTGGCACTAGGCGTGTCTGGGTAGTTGTGGATCCTCAGTGGTAGCGTAGATTGATGTGTGTGCAGGGCAGTTTGTTAACCTGATCCTCTAGCACCTGACCCTGTAACATCAGTAGCTATCCAGCTAGCATTAGCCTACCCCCCTGACAGCTATTTGTAGACCCCACCCAGAATGGCCCCGGAAAAAGTGATCTGGAGCAGTCGCTGAGAGACGAACGCGGCGCACTTTAAACTGTGAGATGGCCCTGATCGTTGGGCCGTGTCGGCAACCCAAGAACCTCAGGGGAATCCGCCTCTCCGGGACAGTCAACGCTAGGAGGGCTGGGGGGCACGGAGACGAGTGAACCCAATCTGGGGCGATGCTGCCTGATGCGGGGCATGAACGCCGGTGCATGGAGAGCAGAGGCCTAACAATGGAGCTGTTCAGCAGACAGATGAGACGGAGGTTCCACCCCAAAGCCCTGAGATAGAGGGGCTCATTGTCACCCCAAACACAAGGAGAGAGACGTGAGAGGGAGAAAGGGAAATATGGATGAGAGGGAACGTGTAGAAAGGACAGGGAATGTGACAACAGTTTAGTCGGGAGTACTGGTGACAAGGACTTTAATTGAACAAAACCATGGGAGTAACGTATGGGAATATATCAGTCGAAACACCAAGAGGCAAACATTAAATAAAAGCATGAGTGGTGACGTTTGAGCGGCATCACAAAGTTTGTCAGCAGGAGTTGTAGAGCAGGACCAGAACCCACAGAGGGCCCATATGAGCCCAGATCCTGTAGAGGAGCTCCACGGGGTGTGTCATACCGGCTTCTATCTCTCATCCTCCTACCACCTCGCTCTCCTCCCTCTTTTCTTCTCCACATATCTGCCTCACAGCCTCTTTGTCCGGCTTTGAGAACTTCAGGAGGAATGTCCTTCATTAATAAGTCATATGAGCGCGGCTGTGGTTCCAGTTCGTGGCTGGAAGCCCGAGGCTGCGAGATGAGTCACACGTGCACACAGGCAGACACACGCTCAGAGGCTTGTTACCATGTGTGTCCAACGATTGACCAAAAGGCAACGTGCCCCTGTTAAAAGCGATAGCTTCCTGTGCAGTAGCGGCACGTTCATTTCCCAAGCGCCGTTTGTGTTGACACTGTACGTTCAGGTCATGGAAAGCATTGGGAAACACTGGCCAAACGTAATCACAGAACTAGCTGTCACGTCCGCCAGTCGCTAGTCCGTCCACATGATCGCGAACGAGCACTTCAGTCTGAGGCCCGTCCCGGGTAGCTACACATCTGCCCAAATCAGCCTAAGCCGCCGTAGTGTGAGCTGTCATGGCGCCCACTGAGACGCCAAGCCTCCCCTTCATTCCCAGTAAGGACTGTCTCCACCTCCTCATTCCTCAGAGGAGACACTGATGCGCCCAAAGCCAGAGATGGGCTCAGTTTACCGGTCGGAGACAGAGGGCCCTCTTCTTTCTCCCCGCTGCCGCTCTAGATGTTCCGGGGCCGCGAGGCAATACGGGAGGTCCCCCTGCTGAGAGGGCTCAGCTGTTGAGTTCTCAGCGCCAACTTTCAGCGGAGATCCGCGCCGCTCTATTGTGTAGTACGCAAACAACGTGAAACACAAGGATCTCGGATCAGTTCCGAGACCGTTCTCCAGACTGGACCCGGTCAGGGAGGTCGCTTTCGGGACAAAGATGGATGTGGCACAGATGGGGCATGGCTGCTCTCTGACTGTCGACTCCAGGCCGGGCAACTGAGGGTGGAATTACACCTCCTGTCTGGGCACCAGACTACAAGAAAGCAGGACGCTGTGACGGATGACCCAAACCTGACAGTCCTGGCCCATCGGGTCACATGAACAGGGGTCTGATGGCAAGCAGATATATACAACACACACACACAAAAACACAGACAGGGTCAGACCTACACATATACACACTGACAGACCTACACATATACACACTGTCAGACCTACACATATACACACTGTCAGACCTACACATATACACACTGTCAGACCTACACATATACACACTGTCTGACCTACACATATACACACTGTCAGACCTACACATATACACACTGTCAGACCTACACATATACACACTGTCTGACCTACACATATACACACTGACAGACCTACACATATACACACTGACAGACCTACACATACACACACTGACAGACCTACACATATACACACAGTCAGACCTACACATATACACACTGTCAGACCTACACATATACACACTGTCAGACCTACACATATACACACTGTCTGACCTACACATATACACACTGTCAGACCTACACATATACACACTATCAGACCTACACATATACACACTGTCTGACCTACACATATACACACTGTCAGACATACACATATACACACTGTCTGACCTACACATATACACACTATCAGACCTACACATATACACACTGTCTGACCTACACATATACACACTATCAGACCTACACATATACACACTGTCAGACCTACACATATACACACTGACAGACCTACACATATACACACTGTCAGACCTACACATATACACAATGTCAGACCTACACATATACACACTGACAGACCTACACATATACACACTGACAGACCTACACATATACACACTGACAGACCTACACATACACACACTGACAGACCTACACATACACACACTGACAGACCTACACATATACACACTGTCAGACCTACACATATACACACTGACAGACCTACACATATACACACTGTCTGACCTACACATATACACACTATCAGACCTACACATATACACACAGTCAGACCTACACATATACACACTGTCAGACCTACACATATACACACTGTCAGACCTACACATATACACACTGTCAGACATACACATATACACACTGTCAGACCTACACATATACACACTGTCAGACCTACACATATACACACTGTCAGACCTACACATATACACACTGTCAGACCTACACATATACACACTGTCAGACATACACATATACACACTGTCAGACCTACACATATACACACTATCAGACCTACACATATACACACTGTCAGACCTACACATATACACACAGTCAGACCTACACATATACACACTGTCCGACCTACCAATACTGTATACACACTGTCAGAGATATTACAAAAGCTTCCGAAAGAGGCACTAGTGGGTTTGTTCGGATTTGTCGAAAGGGGGGACGGGCTTGTGGCCCAGATTAAAGCTTGGATGGGCCTTTTAAAATGGACCACTTGGATGGACCACGTATAGTTACAAAGCGGGATGAGTGCTGAGGCCTATAGTGTGTAAAAGTCGCCAATGCTCTGCTGACTCATAGACTGCAGAGGTCCCAACTCCCTCTGGGATTAACATTAACACCAAAACTGTGCTTCATCCATGGTTCGAGCAGCTGAATGCAAGTCTTACATCATCAAGCACAATGGCACACGTCAGATGGAGTGGTGCAAAACACGCCACCACTGGACTCTGGAGCAGTGGAAACATGTTCTGTGGAGTGACGAATCATGCTTCTCTATCTGGCAGTTTGATGGACGAGTCTGGGTTTGGTGAATGCCAGGAGAACGTTTCCTGCCTGACTGCATTGTGCCAACTGTGAGGTTTGGTGGAGGAGGGATAAAGCTGTGGGGTTGTTTTTCTGGGGTTGGCCTGTTAATGTCTTAGTTTACCAACGATATTTTGAAGAATTCTATGCTTTCAATTTAGCAGGAACAGTTTGAGAAAGGTCCCTTTTCTGTTCCAAAATGTCTGTACCCCACTGCACAAAGCAAGGTCCATAAAGGCATGCTGGGAGTTTGGTTTGGAAGAACTTGACTTGTCCTGACCTCAATCCTATCAAACACCTCTGGGATGAACTAGAACAGAGATTGCGTGCCAAGCCCTCTCGGCTAACATTAGCATCTAACCTCACCATATATCTTCTGAAGAAATGCACAAAATTACCACACAGACAAACTCCAACATCTTGTAGAAAGCCTTTCCAGAAGAGTGGAAGCTGTTATAGGTGCTAAGGGGGGATCAACTCCACATGAATGCCTATGGATATAGAATGTGATGTTACACAAGCTCCTGTAAGTGTATTGTGCAAGTGTCCCAATACTTCTGTCCACATACTGTAGATGTGTGCAGTCGTGTGTTGTGTGAAGGATCGGATCACTTTTACCAAATTTTTCTCTCATGCTAATTTTCTGATGACCAGTTTGTTAATATGTCGCTGTTCCAATAGCAGCCACTATTCAGATGTTTCAGGTGAGTCAACAAGTCAGACGTGTCATCTCATGTACATCTCCTCGTTTCTTGATGTCTACCATCAGAAATGAAGTAATGCAGAGACTGACCAGAGCTGTCGTCATAGCAATGGGCGGCTACTTTGTAAAATGTTTAATATATACATGTATTTTAGTCTGTATAACACTTTCTTGAATCCTACATAATTCCTTACGTGTTATTTGATCGTTTGATGTCTTCGCCATTATTCCACAGAATAGTGAGTAGTAAAACTAATGTAGTTTCCTTAAATGAGTAGGTGTTTTCACATTTTTGACTGACATTGAACATCATACTATGAAACAGTGGGCCTCATTGTCCCAGTTAGGGCGCTTCGTGCTGTTACACAGCTTTGTTACAATGTGTGTGTTTGTTAAATCTTTCACCAGCTGATAATTGATTCCCAGTGAAGGTGCTGGCTCATTTCACGTACCCGCAGTCTGTGTGATGTTGGAACTACTAAGAAAGGTCTGCATTCCTCAGGATGATTCATGAAAAAATATCATTAAAAGATCTTCTGACAGTTGCACTCAAAGAAAAATAACGAGCCTTATAATTCCTTGGCTATGTATCATCGACCACATCATTAAAAACTGTCTGCATCACGAATAATATTTCCCCTGGCATTGTAATACACACAATATACAAGTTCCTATACATTATCTATTCACTAAAATGTGCGGAGGAATACATGAAAATGGTAAACATAGTCCTAATGTAAAGAAAAAGAAGCTTTTAGGCGATGTTTAACATTTGGTGTTAGGGTTAAGTTTAGAGTTTTAAGTAAAGTTCAGAGTTAGGCTTATGGTTTGAGGTTAGAAAAGGTTTCAGAAATAATTTCAGATTTTAAACATAAAAACATGCTGTGCGGTTGTGTATGTGCACGTTTGTTAACGTGGGTTTCTGTCTTTGTGCATTCATGTCAGTGACAGCAATAGGCAGATCAATAACAACTTTTTTTGATGATTTCAGTGCCGAGAGGGATACTATCCGTGGTGGTGAGAGTTGTGGACCCAGTCTGTGCAAACAAGCTGTTGTCATTTTAATACACAATGATTGTCCCGCCTTCTCCTCCGTGCTCTGCTCCTGTTTTTTCCTCCACGCCAGCCCATTCCAATTCTTCCCTCTCCGCCCCCGTCCATCTCTGGTCACCTGCTGATCCTGGTCCAGGGACAAACGGCTGTCTCTGTTTGGGCCTATCACCACCCTATGGTGCTAATAGATGCCATATCATATCAATCATTTCTATATACGTTATGCAATACAAAAAGCACCTTAAATAATTACGATGGAATTATCCCAGGCGTTTAGTGTTACCGTGACGACACAACCCTTTTCCTGTTCGCTCAGGATCTCCTCGATCATTGTGCCTGACTGGCCGGCAGCATTTGTCGAATGGTTCATCATTTTTATGAGTTCTGCTAAGACTAGTGACATGCAAACAGACCAGACAGCCCAAAGCAAACACACATCAATCTGGCGGCTCCGAGCTCCGTGGGTGTTTACACAGGCATGTCTGGAACAGCACAGGTCAGACACAGCCACACATCAGACACATGCACAGGTCAGACACAGCCACAGGTCAGACACAGCCACAGAACAGATCAGACACATGCACAGGTCAGACACAGCCACACATCAGACACATGCACAGGTCAGACACAGCCACACATCAGACACATGCACAGGTCAGACACAGCCACACATCAGACACATGCCCAGGTCAGACACAGCCACACATCAGACACATGCACAGGTCAGACACAGCCACACATCAGACACATGCACAGGTCAGACACAGCCACACATCAGACACATGCACAGGTCAGACACAGTCACACATCAGACACATGCCCAGGTCAGACACAGCCACACATCAGACACATGCACAGGTCAGACACAGCCACACATCAGACACATGCCCAGGTCAGACACAGCCACACATCAGACACATGCACAGGTCAGACACAGCCACACATCAGACACATGCACAGGTCAGACACAGCCACACATCAGACACATGCACAGGTCAGACACAGTCACACATCAGACACATGCCCAGGTCAGACACAGCCACACATCAGACACATGCACAGGTCAGACACAGCCACACATCAGATACATGCACAGGTCAGACACATGCACCGGGAACACTGAGAGATGCATCTGATATTACACTCCGCCCCTTAAGTGGGTGTGGCCATGCAACTGGGTCCAAAGAACCCAACACAGAGTACGTGAGTTAGATGGTCAACAGCCGAATGGTGTTTGAGGTATTAAAGGAAAATTCCCCCGCCGGACACTATTACCAGGGGTTGTCGTCGGTCTCCCTACATAATCACAACTGAAGGTGTTTCAGACACAGTTACGCACTATCCTCGTGTTTTTTTCTATTTCACGCCAGAGGTTTTCAACCAAAATTGATTGAGCCTGCTGTTGGATCTAAAGAAATGAAAACAGACACGTTTTCTAGCAATTATTGTGTCCTTTGTGCTTGGTTGATCAAACCCAGTTCAGCCCTCCAGGAAGCTGTGCTCTCAGCGCTCGTGGGAACACTGATGTCTGTTTTGGTTGTAGGGGTCAAAGTGCGTGGCCGGCACAACAGGATGGGCCCTTCTGCGCCAACTGACATGTAATATGGCTCTATTGTAGCTCACGCTGACAGGCGTCAATCCTCCCTAGGCTCCAAGACCGAACCCCTCTACTCACAAACTGACATATGGAGTTGTGTGCGCGCAAGAGTGTGTTTGTGAATTTACATGTGAGTCAATGTGTGTGTGTGTTAATGACTAAACAATAGAGAAGGGACTTTTATTGCCAATTAATGGGTTTCTTTCGTTTCTTAATGTGCCATCGCTCTCATGAAAAAAGTTTGGTTCTCAGTTTGTTTTCCTCTGGGAAGAGACCCCTGTACCCCGAGGTCTGCTGGAGCTGGGGGGGCCGTGTTACAGTCTGCTTAGCCTGAGTTTGTTAGAGCTCCAGGTCACGATGTGCAGTCAGGTTTTAGAAGAGATCACTTGTTATTAACTCACGGGTGGTGCACTACGCCCACGCGTATGACCCTATTAGCGATGTTTGGTATCCACATAGGGGAAACATAAGTCGACACGCTAGCGCTCCCTTCCCTAAACACGCCATTTGTGATTCCCTGATAATTCCCCAAAACGATCCCTGAACGTCGAGGCTGAAATGTTCCTGCTACTCTCTGGTGTTGAGAGGCTCTTTAATTACTGTAGCTCCTGTAGGACTCTCGATCGTCTTTTTTTTTTTACTGAATGCCTAGAGGCTCTGGGAGCTCCTGGTAAAGCTATCAGCCTCGGCGCTGGTGGAGCCTCCTCTTGCTAAGTGGACGGTCGTAAATATGTGAGCAACCTCGGGGAACCTGACACCCGACACCCCTGAAAGCAACCCCAGCACTGTACCAACACTCGGGTCTGTGTAAGGTTAATTATGTGGGTGGAGCGCCCACAGAAATACATCGACAACATACAACAACACACTCACACCACATACACTCGCACACATTATGCCTGATGTCCTGGACAGTTATTAAACTATTTACATGGGTTTTTCAGTGTTCGTAAGGCTCTTAACAATTTTGTCAACCATGCATATTTTTCTTAAACCTTCAGCCTGTTGTTCAGGACACATGAATCTGAATCAATAGACAGAACTGATTCAGAGACATTTATTTTCTAATGACCGGAGTGGCTGTGGACATTTGTCCAGGTCCGTTGGAAATCAATATATGCTCCTAAAACCTAACATTAGGCTGACACACACACTCACACACAGCCCCCCAGACACACACACTCACACAGCCCCCCACCCCCAGACACACACACTCACACACACACACACACACACACACACACACACACACACACACACACACACACACACACACACACACACACACACACACACACACACCACCCCCACAGCCCCCCACACACACACTCACACAGCCCCCCCCCCCCAGACACACACACACACACACACACACACACACACACACACACACACACACACACACACACACACACACACACACACACACACACACACACACACACACACACACACACAGCCCCCCACACACACACACACACACATACAGCCCCAGTCTCCTTAGCAGATCTAATTGCTAGGCAGAGTGGCTCATTAGCTAGAGTGGTTTATTTGTCACTAACGCCTGTCTGTCACTGGCCAGAGGTTGATTGCTACAGCGATTCTCAGCAGGCAATGCATTTAATGAGGTGATAATGGAAATGGGATTTTCTCTTCTCCTTTTACTGGCCAAATAAAACCAATATTACACCTTTAATTTGAACTGTTGAAACCTGTGCGTGTATGTTTCCATCCACTAAGGAAAAGTCCGTCCGGATGTTTTTATTGTCTTCACACCGATTGTTATGTAGCAAAGCGAAACTGCCCAGCCCTTAATGGTAAAACAGCCATCACATCCAAAGCAGACTGGTAGTGGACTCATGTTCTGTTGTTCTCCATACATTTATGAGTGACATGGAAGTGCATGGAGTTGAGGGTAATGCTCCTAAATATGTACCGTCTCATTTGCCAACATTTGACAACTAGCGATTTCCCTTTAATCCATAATAAGCTTACTTTGTAGAGCCTATATCCTATCCACACTGTATTTTTCTATTTCACACAGGTTGCACATCAGATGTTTTGAATGCGGTACATTTGGACATTAAAGCGTAAACAAAACAGTTTAAGTGCACTGCATCACAAAACACAGATTTGTATCCACGACAAAATGTCATTGCTGGATACAAAACTACAAGGAAATAAGGTATATGTCATGCAGACCTTTAAGAATTCAAGACAATCTGTTGCAAGCTGACTGACAAACTATCTACTAATAGCCAATTAAACTATAGTGAATACAGTACAGTATACTGCAACAGTCTAAGCGAGTTAAAATGGACACACTGTTTTTGGCCTAATTGATGCCATGTTGTTTTGATTGGCGCTGAAATTAAATTATTGTCGTGTGTGTGTGTGTGTGGCTGTGTGCTTAACCTTGGTGTAAGTAAGGGAGACAAAGCAGAAATAGATATTACTCATAATAGTTACTTTGAGGTGCAGTTGGCGATCTAACTGAACTGAAGACAATTGTCTGTGTCGCTGGCTGAGCTATTTTCTTCTGTCTCCCCTTTTCCTTTCCAAGGTCGGTCTGAGTCGGTCTTCCTGTTGAAAATCCCTCCAATATTAAAGCATTATTGAATTAGAGACTGTCTGGTTTTGGCCCAACACCCTGGTCTTTATGTGGAACCGACAGCGCTGATGCAGAGGCCTTGTGAACTCTGATCAGTATCACACAAAACTCTCAGGATATCAATTGGATTAATTAATGCCAGGTGGACATTAAAAAGACCACAATTAAAAATCAGCATGGCTGGACAACCACCTAACTTAATGGACTGGAATGTCAATCTTAGAAAAACAAGAATGGATCCAGAGTTTGGATCCAGAGTTCATCAGAAGATGAATCAAACCAATTACAAAACGATTTCAGCATTTGTTTTGCAGACATATGCCCTAGACCAATGTTTGACACATACAGTGTAGTGCAGGATCATAAACATAGACAGTTTGTTCAGTTTAGTTGGGGACTGAAAAACAGTGTGTATTAACTGTCATGTCATTCAGTTTATCATCTGTCAGCATTTTTAAATGTACTTAAAACGTTAAAAGTTCTTTTCGTTTTTAATCTCCATGCTTTGTGTCATTATAAATGTCTAACTTGCCAAAATCTGCCCACGTAGATTATTTACAGAAACACTTTATCTTCACTGTTATTACAATTATAACAAATTATTTAATTATGAAACAAAATAAATGATATAATGAAACTGGACACATACTGAACCTAAACAAGGGGGAAAATGCAATAAGCGTTTTAGATGTCACAACGCCAACCATCAGCGTGCCAAAATATTATTGTTTATGACCTTCTGTGCTTTACCAGCCAATAATAGCCATCTATCTAACTAGCAAGCTATGCTAATGTTTCTATTGTTTAAAAGCTATTTTTTTGCATATAGATGGACATGCTTAAATAACTAGCTAGCTAGCATGATGAAGAATTAATCCTATATCTTCCTTGCCAGTCAAACAGTGAAAGTTAGTTGTGGATCCAAATCCCTCTAGATATGCACTGATGAGATTCGTGGGCCCAGAGACACCACTCCAACAGCACAGCCCTGAATCAGACCGTATCGGGCGGCCTGTAAAAAACCTGAAACAGGGTCTAAACTTCGATGAAGGATAAGAAGAGAAAAGAGGATTTGAAGAGAAGTCAGTTGAAATCTCCCGTCTGTGGGTTCCTCAACCAAGAGGCTTCAGCCCACTTGATGAGTTGATTGCTGCCAGCTGTGGGCTGGTTCCGGCACGTCCTTCACCATTCATCATATTCATCTGGCAAAACTTGGCTTTGATACAGACTGACTTTATAACAAGGAATATTTTACCCACATTTTGTAGACACATTCAAACTAATCGTACTATATATATATATAGTACTATATATATATATATAGTATTTAACATATATATATATATATATATATATTTATTTAAAAAATAGTTTGGAAAAGAAATAAGTGACACACTTTGAAAATAAATAATATAATAAAAGTGTTGATACTGTGGATCTTTTCAACAAACCCATAATGCATCTGCTTTTCCATACAGACACAAATAACTTTGCATAATATTCCTCTGACTGTGCATCCTGTGACGCTAGTTGCTTCATACTGACCAAACCCTTTTTCTGCTCTTCCTTATCAGCACTGAACATCTTTCTGATGAAAATTATAACTGATTTGCTTGATGACAATGGAACATGCAGGCAAATTCCAGTAACTTTTCTAGTTGGAGATTATTCCCTCAATCTTAGGTGGTTGAAGTTCTGATGTTAAAATTCAATACCCACCAGGCCAATAAAGCCAGGCACATAAAGCCTCTGTTCATGGGATTATTGAATGGATTTCTCTGAGTTGGTTTCCACATTCCATGAACAGACAGAGACAGCGCCCCCTATCCCCCATTCTCCATTACAACATCTAGCGGGACAGAGACAGCACTCATCTCCTTGACAAGCAGAAACAAAATGGTTTATTATGGTCAAAAAGACCTTTCCTTGGCTCAGTTTCATAGAGGATGAAGTAGACAGTACTGATTTACCTACAGGTTTTTTAACGTCACCTACAACCAGTCCTGGTTGTTGCTTCTCATCATTTCTTTGATATCTGCTGCCGGCTCGGTCATCCTGCTGACCTGCTCATTGGTTCTCGTTCTAGGTTCAGCCTGTGTGTACGTGCCACACCGCCACGGTTCATTTGGTCTATAAACGACCTTAACTGAAGTTGCAGGAGTACAGCGTATATGACAGTGGTCAGCCCTGCAGGTTCTTAGCACACACACACGCACAACCCAGAGGTCACAGGCCAAGCCCGTTCCCATGGAGACCTCACGTTCAGACGAACAACGCAGGCTCCTGACCGTCGCTGCGCTACTTGGTCCTTTGACCCCTGGACCTCCAGGACCTCACCTCTGGCACAAAGCATGTCAACTTCCTACCTGACACAGCAGACAGCAATGAAGGTCAACAGAACGAGAACAACGAAGTCTTCCTGGCGATAGCCCTCGCTGCTCACATGGACGGCGGTGCCCGTTCTGAGTGTTCACGGTGACCAAGAAAAAAGACTGGTGAAATATTTAACTCTTCTGACCTCTTGAATTCAAGCTTTCTCCCGCTCCACTGGTGCTCTCTGACCAACCGGTTGGCCGACATCCAATTTGTCCACACTTTGCTGTTCCTTTGAAAATAGTATAACAAACCGGGCTATTATGTTGTTGTGAATTAACATTATGTTTTTATCAATGTCTGGACATAGGAATGTCTGGACACAGGAATGTCTGGACACAGGAATGTCTGGATACAGGAATGTCTGGACACAGCAATGTCTGGACACAGGACAATATACTAACGATAATAATTAATTGAAACGAGAAAGCCCGATACGAGTAATGGAAATTGCCATCCGATAAGATTTGAATCAATTCTACAATGTTCATTCAGGCCTTGGAAAAAGGGTTTACTCCTAATAGAATAACTATTTTGCTTTTTTTCATAATAGATGTCCACTTATATTGTAGTTACTTCACAAAGCAATTGCACAAATAGCTTCCACACTCGAGCAGAAACTGGAATCATGTGACTGGGATTCAGGTCAAGAGGGAACTGACCAGAGAGAGAAAAAATGAGAGGGAGAGAGAGAAAGAGAAAGCCTGAGAAATGTACAGAGGTCGGTGAGATGTGTTGCTTTGTCAAGCTGGCCTGGTTTAAACTAGTGTGCCGATGAAGTAAATATTATTAGTAATTGCAGAACAGTTATCATACTTTTGGTCTTGGCAGGCATTCTTATCCAGGAAGATATCCAAGTAGATCAGCAGATTCAAAAGGTCAACTGTATACACATTGTTAAACAGCTGAGCTGATGCGTTGCAGATGACGTTGAAGGCAACATAGAACCTTTATAACGGTGAGTTGGTAGCACTCATTCAACGTAACAGAGTATAATTGTATGGAAACTACACACTAAAATATAACAATCAATCAAATATTATTGATGCACTGTATATTTCACACATTTCAAAGTGGTTAAAAAAAGTTAAAAAAATGTACCTGACATTAAACTACCAAAACAATACTTAAATAGCAGTTAGTCTGAGAAATTAGTCATAAAAAATATGAAAAACAATAATGAATAAAATATGAAAAACAATAATTAATAAAATATGAAAAACAATAAATAAATGAATAGAATATGGAACTTAAAAAATAGTCATTCATGAATTTATGTAGAGGTATCAATTACAAATAAATGCAGCAATATACAGTATCTATAACGGTTCTTAGTCCACCAGGGACATCTAGTGGGCTAGGAGGGTGTTGGTTAGTTAATTCTGTCACAGCTGGTTTACATTGGGGTTTAATTAAAGTATCACGGCTGCTAGGGATTTGGTGATTAAGTGCGTTTAAAATTCACTGTATTTGGTATTCAATGTATGTTTATAAGTCGCTGTATTTTCTATCACTAGTTTTTCATTTCAACTAGTTTTTCGCCGTTCTCGGTTTGTTTTGTGTTTTATGAAGAAACCTGTTTTGAACGGTTTACCCGGGTCTGCACATGGCTTTTCTACACTACTCCTCTCGCGATTGTGACAGTATTCTCATATTAGTTTGGAAAATGATTAACTGCCTGGTCTCACTGACCCACTGCTCATTATGTGTCCTTTTTTGGGCACTTTTATGTACTGTCAAAATTTGTATTATCATAACACCATAGGCACAAATATGGGGTTGCCTCCCCCAACCCTCCTTAGCTCAGTCAGGGCTTTGTGCAGGCTACTCGAGTTCCCCTACACCCAAATGCCTTATTAAATGTAGCAGTAAAATTACCCTTCCCTGGAACTAAGGGGCTTCGCACATCCTCCAAAAACACAGCCCCAGACCATTATCCCTCCTCCACCAAACTTTACAGTATGCACAATGCATTCCGGAAGGTAGTATTCTTCTGACATCAGCCATACCCTGATCAGACTGCCAAACAGTAAAGCATAATTCATCACTCACTGCTTCATTCTTCTGGCGGCATGCATTACACCACTCTAATCGACACTAACAATTGCACATGTTGATGTGAGGCGATTTTTACAAGCTTCAGCACACTGTGACCGCGCTTTGTGAGTTGGTCTACCACTTTGTGACGGGGCCGTTGATGATCCTAGACGGTTCCTCTTCACCATTAAATGCACTTACAGTTAACCAAGGGCCCACAGACTTGTGACAATCAATAAAAACAATAAAGAAATGCATATATATTTCTAGCTTCAGTGCCAAAAGGTAAGATGTATCAGAATATCTCTTTTGTTTACTATATCTCTTATCTATAATTATCTTTGAGACCAACCTAATTGTAATATCTACCAAAAATTATATCATGATCTTCAGTATTTTCATTTAAACCAGATGGACTAGATTAAAGCATCAGCATTAATCCTGAATTGTGTCCTCAGCACTGTGGTGGGCAAAATAAAACCCGATTACAAATCTTCCTCTAGTGTGCTTTTTTGAAAGAATGATAGGGTAATTCCAACGTCTTTGCAGTGTGACCCACGGAAGAGATCTAATAAGCAGAGAGAACATATGTCAGGATGGTGAAAGGGAGTTGAACAGGCGAAGACATTGAGGGAAGGATGTGAATATGAAAAAGCAGCTGGGTGAGAGGAGGTATGCGCAGACCATTTGAGAGAAATAGAGAAGTGGATGATGGAGGCTTGACTCGTGGTTGTACTCATTAAAGAGCTCTTTAAAGGCAGAACATTGGACTCTAAAGGCAGAAGATTGGGCTCTTTAAAGGCAGAACATTGGTCTCTAAAGGCAGAACATTGGGCTCTTTAAAGGCAGAACATTGGACTCTTTAAAGGCAGAACATTGGACTCTAAAGGCAGAACATTGGTCTCTTTAACAACAGAACATTGGGCTCTTTAAAGGCAGAACATTGGGCTCTTTAAAGGCAGAACATTGGGCTCTTTAAAGGCAGAACATTGGTCTCTTTAACAACAGAACATTGGGCTCTTTAAAGGCAGAACATTGGGTTCTCTTTAGGCAGAACATTGAGCTATTTAAAGACAAAACGTTGGGCTCTTTAAAGACAGAACATTGGGCTCTTAAAGGCAGAACATTGGGCTTTTTAAACAGGCCGCCAGGATCTTTAAATACAGCGTGTTTGACTCTTTAAAGACAGCACATTGTGATTGGATTACGTGTGTTTGGAGGTTAAGCAAAGTGGCGTAGCGGCTGCCTAAGGGGGCCTCTTCTTCTGCACCAGTGGTGACACTACTAATTCCTGATTCCACACCACTAATCTTCTGGCTGCTTTAATTCTACTCCAAGCTCAGCCAGCTAATGTTTAAATTCCACACAAGAAACATGGAGGTGAATGGGACATCAGAACCAGATGACTAAAACGACGGCTTTACTCTGGGCCCGGCTTGTGATTCTAACATCCTCGACCAGATCGGCTTAGCCCTGAGGGTTAGAGAAGGAATGTGTGCTGAGTATATGTGAAGTAGCAGCTTGACTTTCCAAAGCGTAGGTTCAAACCGGGCTTTAACATTACGTCTTTAACCTGGACGAACAACGATTGGTACAAACCTTCCATTAAACTCTTGATTGAGTGGAATCCGGAGACCAGTAGCACTTTGAATAACCTGAAACTAAAGTATTGGATTTAGTAATATGATAGGTGTATAGGCGATCCCTATAACAGTTGAGGAAAAAGATGAAAGTGTTGGCTAATATAATATGTGGTGGTAAAGAATATACTGTAATTTGATATTTCCCTTCAACCATTTACACACACGCACACACGCACACACAGTCACCCAAACCCTCCCAGTCCTCATGTCTCCTCCAGCTTCTGCCTCACATCTGTGTAAGTCATCGAGGGTTTCTCTAATGTGGTCTCTCCAACCCTCGTGCTTTAAGCAAGACTGACAAAGCAACCAAAAACTGTCCTCTGAGGAATCTCGTCCCGCTCCGCGATCCATATTTAGACTTCGGCTTCAGCGGTCTCGATCTGATTTCAACGTTAGGTGGCGCTGTTGAAGGCGCCAGCCACAGCATGTATCTCCCTCACTCTCTCTCCGTCCCTGTTTATCTCGTCACTTCACTCCGGCCAGAGTCCCATTATCCATCTATCTTTCTATTTCTTATTTTTTCCTGTTCCCCTTTTTTTCTTCCTTTCACTCTCATATTATCCCCCCGACCCTTTCCAGTTCATGTGTGGGGTCTCCCCCTTAACAGCATTCTGCAGGGGTTGTTCCACACCAACGACCAGCCCACTTAGACCTGCCCATCTCCAGTTTCACCGTAACTTAACCTCCATATGTTCAGTTGACTGGCCAGTGTGTGTGCCAGCGCGCTGGTGTGTGTGCTTCCGTGCTGGTGTGTCTGCTAGCATGCTGGTGTGTGTGCGAGCATGCTGGTGTATCTGCTAGCATGCTGGTGTGTCTGCTAGGGTACTGGTGTGTCTGCCAGCATACTGGTGTATCTGCTAGCATGCTGGTGTGTCTGCTAGCGTACTGGTGTATCTGCTAGCATGCTGATGTGTCTGCTATCGTACTGGTGTGTGTGCTAGCGTATTGGTGTGTGTGCTAGCATGATGGTGAATGTGCTGGTGTACTGGTTAATGTGCTAGTGTGCTGGGGTGTGTGCGGCTTTGTTTGCCTGGCGTGGTTCGCGCTCACCTCATAGTCCTGCTAGTCTCGGGCTCCCAGAGACTTGTAATTACAGCCATTAAAAGCTCAAGGCATTATCAAGCACTGCACTGCTTTACTGCTTCATAAACACCCCATTATGGGGGATCCACCTGTGGTCAGAGTCTGCACTCTGCTGGGGGGGCTACAGTGAACTGAGGTGTGCAGTCTGGTGGGGGGGCTGCAGTGAACTTAGGTGTGCAGTCTGGTGGGGGAGCTACAGTGAACTGAGGTGTGCAGTCTGGTGGGGGGCTACAGTGAACTGAGGTGTGCAGTCTGGTGGGGGGCTACAGTGAACTGAGGTGTGCAGTCTGGTGGGGGGGCTACAGTGAACTGAGGTGTGCAGTCTGGTGGGGTGGCTACAGTGAACTGAGGTGAGCAGTCTGGTGGGGGGCTACAGTGAACTGAGGTGTGCAGTCTGGTGGGGGGCTACAGTGAACTGAGGTGTGCAGTCTGGTGGGGGGCTACAGTGAACTGAGGTGTGCACTCTGCTGGGGGGCTGCAGTGAACTGAGGTGTGCAGTCTGGTGGGGGGGCTACAGTGAACTGAGGTGTGCAGTCTGGTGGGGGGCTACAGTGAACTGAGGTGTGCACTCTGCTGGGGGGCTGCAGTGAACTGAGGTGTGCAGTCTGGTGGGGGGCTACAGTGACTGAGGTGTGCAGTCTGGTGGGGGGCTACAGTGAACTGAGGTGTGCAGTCTGGTGGGGGGCTACAGTGACTGAGGTGTGCAGTCTGGTGGGGGGGCTACAGTGAACTGAGGTGTGCAGTCTGGTGGGGGGGCTGCAGTGAACTGAGGTCTGCAGTTGGGAGGGGGGGCTACAGTGTAGAGCGGGTCAGCAGTACTCTGTCACCCTGTGAGCTGACCCAAAGACCCCAACCACTATTCAGTCCAGGGGTTAGTCAACCTGGCTAGCGGTGACCTGTGATATTGTGAGGTGAGTTGATTTGACGGCCCAGTATTTAGGCCTGAAGAGAAAGGAATGAATGCAGTAGTGGAGATAGGGATGGAGAGAAAGATTGGGATGAGGTGAGGGACGAAAGAAGGATGAAGGAATAAAAGAAGGATTGCGGGATAGTCTTTTGGCCAGACACGGCATCACTCAATGCAGTTTAAACCGATTCCTGTCAGTCTCTGTCAATAATTGTGATTCTCAATATAAACCAAAGGTCATCATTCAAAAGTGAAATAGTCACGTCCTTGTTGCGTCATTACCTGTGTACTTTCATCTTTCATTCCAATAAAACTCAAGCCTGAAACCCATCCAACACTTTAAAGCTAACAACCTTGTGGTGGTTACTTACCCGGCTCCACACAGCTGACTTACTTCCATAATTCATTCCCTCTATGTCCTGACCCCTGTCTTCAGCTTATTCTACCCAGGGCTTGGGGCCCCTGTGGCGGAGTGTTTTCTGGGCGGATGGACCCAGGATGGACCCAGCTGGTAGTGGTTTCCAGCAGAGGGTCCTGGCTGTGCTAACCCTTGCTGCTGGAGCTTTAGGGGGCTCAGCCCCTTATTAAGCTGGAGAAAAGAAGAAAGACAAAGCCTCTCCTCTCTCTTCTCTTTCTCTGTCTCTCCCTGATTATATGGGGTTCTCCCAGTGGGACACCGGTGTTCAGGGTTAAGGTGGAGGAGGTGAGGTTGTCAAACCTGTCAGTCGTTCAACCTGTGAGTGATGGTGGGTAGCGCAAACCGCTCCTCGGGTAGTCACAACGCAACCAATCCTGTTGCAGCAAAGCATTAGCCAATCTTCTTTTTCAACAGGTGCGTCCGTTTCTGAACACGCAAACTGCAAGAAGGTAACACAAGTCTGGATAAGAAGCGAATAAAACATTTTGCAAACATAAGCTGCAATAAAAGCTTGAGACAGACATCGCAACTTTCCTGGAAGTTCCGGGAGTCGTACACATTTTATTGACGGCTCCCTGACGCCTGCAAATTACATAGAATATCCCGGAAACCATTCTTGTTTGCAAGGTCAGTGTAATAGGTGTCATTTGTCCATTAGCATGGCTAACATTATTTTTACCCACTGATATTGTCTGATCTCCCACCTATGGGCAGGCTTTGCCGTTTGTCTTCTTCGGCCTTCTAGTTCTACTGTTCCTCCCATCACATTATTCTGGTCTGGTCTCATCATCACAGACACCTGGTGCCCATTCCCTCATTAGTAGAGTATTTAGGTCCCCTGTGTTGGTCATGTCTTTGTGTGGAGTTGTTACATGTTACGTGTTCTGAATTGTGAAAGAGACGAGCTATTATTATATGTACTCTAGGACATCTTGTGTCATTATTATTGTCGGTTGACATTTAAGCGCTGTGTCGCTCCTTTTGTTGTTTTGATACAAGCACTAGTGAGTACGGATTCCTTTGGGTTTGTCTTGGTGAAAGACTGCTCAGTAAATACACCATCAACGCTACAGATCCTGTGCCTGGCTCCATCTTTATACTACGCACCTCACCCAGTACGTGACAGATAAAAGGAGCTACTGTGTTGAGAAATGAACCCTGTAGACATGTGTAACGCAGCTATTGAAGCAAAACAATACTTGAGTTGAAGAATACAGTAATATAATATAGTATTAGGCTACATGAAAGGAAACAGTGTAAGTATATATTTTAAATTAATGTGACATTTCAGCATATACCAGACTTAAATTAGTTAAAATCACAAAAAGAATGTATGGATGTAACTTATTACATTAGATAATATGATAAGGATACAACTTGGGCTTTCATTTATTTAAGGGACTTACATTTTTGGGAGGCAAAGTGCAGGGAAGGCTGCTCAAGTTTTCCACAGAAAATCAAGTGTGACATAAAGAGTTGTGTTCTGTCATAATAAAATGTTGTGTGCGTCCCCACGGTAAAACCACCTCCTTGAAATGGGTGTTTGCAGGTTGGGATGTCTGGCTTGAAACTGGTTCTATGTTGATTTAATTTCAGTTCACTGTGTTCAAATTTGAATTAGATTGTCTGCATGTGTGTTCATGCGGTTTGAAAAGAAAAACAGATCTCTTAAACAAACACTGGCTTGGGGGGTAAAGGGAAGAGATGGGGTCGATGTTTCTCACTATGGGCCATATTCTTCAATGTTTTCCTAAGTTAATTCTTAAATTCGTTCCTATAAGAAAGGTGCTAAGAAAAGTCTTACTCAAATTCACGAATGTGTTCTTAAATGGCGTAGCTAATTGTTCGTACCTACGTTCCTATAATGATCCTATAATGATGATGATGGAAAGCGCGTGTCTGTTGTTCCTAATTAGCATAGGTAAACGCCCCGGTATTTCCCATAAAAGGGCATTAAACTGCAGGGCGGAGTGGAAACTCATCGTAAAAATGTGGAGAATGCAAAAATGCCTAAACGAAAATGTAGAGGATCAGACGCCAAAAGAAAAAAAGACTTCAGTAGTTCACAAGTGGAAATACTTCTGCAAGAAGTGAACAGGCAAAAAGATGTAATATTTAGCAGTGTCAGTAGTGGTTGCAAAATCAAATACAAAAATGATGCATGGGATTTAATCACTCGTTCTGTGAACGCTGTGTCAGGGGGATCATTAGACTCGGGCTCGGTTCGGGCTCGGTTTCTTGCGCTCCGGGTTGCCTGGTGAATGAGTGGTCAGGTGATGCGTTTCATTTAGCGTGATAATGGATGCTGAGGAGGTGAAACGCGCAGGCAGGACTGTGGGGATTACATTTGGTTGCACCGGCAAAAAGATTACAATCTCACTTTTAATGATAATCGGGTGTGCCATCCACAGAAAAGTTAAATATATGCAAATATTTGAAATAATTGAATATTATTCATAATGTTATTCTTAATAATATTTAAATCACTGTACAATTGATGAGAACGCAGAGACTAATGATTTGTCACAAAAAAGTCAGCGTGCAAATCTGCGTAAGAGTGCTTTTCACTGTGCGTAGATTCTATTATTTCCTAAGAACAAATTCCAGATAAGAAAACATTGGTGAATGTCAGAATCTTTGTGGAAACTGCGTAAGTGAGTTTTAAGAACGAATTTCTTCTTAAGAACGGTTGAAGAATATGGCCCATTGACTTTTTCAAAATCCCAGTGCAGTTTTAGATGAACCTTGAGCAAAAATCATTGTGCATCATACATTATATTAGCTTTGTACAGAGTAGTAAAAGTGTGTATGTAACTTTTTACCTTCTTGTGGCAATTAGTCAAACACATTGCACATTGCAGTATGATGCAAGAATGACTTGGTTTTAAATGTTTTGTTATGCTGTGTGTTTTTTAAACATATATGTTGTAATACATCTGACAATACCTTAGAAAGTGCAGCTCTGTTTCCATCCTATTGTTTGATCACTGTGCACATAGTCACAGCCGGATTAACAATTTTTTATGCCCAGGGCAACAAGACTCAAGGGCCCCCCAACCCCGCCCCAAAGCAAAAATCACAAAGTCCCTATCATCAAGAGCATGTCCCTAAACGTAAGATCACGTTAATGCCCTACTACTATATATTCATAAAGACCCTATCATCAAGAGCATGTCCCTAAACTTACGATCACGTTAATGCCCTACTACTATATATTCATAAAGTCCCTATAATCAAGAGCATGTCCCTAAACTTAAGATCACGTTAATGTCCTACTACTATATATTCATAAAGTCCCTATCATCAAGAGCATGTCCCTAAACTTAAGATCACGTTAATGTCCTACTACTATATATTCATAAAGTCCCTATAATCAAGAGCATGTCCCTAAACTTAAGAACCCGTTAATGCCCTACTACTATATATTCATAAAGACCCTATCAATGTCCTAAACTACTATATACTATATATTCATAAAGTCCCTATAATCAAGAGCATGTCCCTAAACTTAAGATTTAAGATCATCAAGAGCATGTCCCTAAACTTAAGATCACGTTAATGCCCTACTACTATATATTCATAAAGTCCTTATCAAGAGCATGTCCCTAAACTTAAGATCACGTTAATGCCCTACTACTATATATTCATAAAGTCCCTATCATCAAGAGCATGTCCCTAAACTTAAAGAATATTACAGTACAATTTTGTTTTAACATTTTGGCCTTAGAACAGGCCTCTTTAAAACTGAACTCATAAACACACAAATATTTTATTATTAGGCCTAATTGGCCTATCTTTGCTTTAAAGGGTAAGAACACAACACTATAGGGGAAAAACTCATAGTCTACACAACATTTCAAATTAGGCTTATACACGTCTATTAACTTTTATATATTTTCCTTTGCTTAACAGGTGACCCTTACACACTGGACTCCTTGACCTAAATTGTGTAAACTCAAAACATTTAATGCTATCAAAGATTCATTGTTTTAAAGTAATTAATTATAGCAGATTACTAAGTGGCCTTGCTTCTAGACTTCAAATATGCAAACTGGTGCACAACATCATCAAAATACATTTCAACAACTTCATGTTCTATGGCCAGCAAAGAAAGTGCAGTAAGTCTTCTCTGTGACATTGTGGTTCTTGAAACATTGTTTACTCGTTTAAGACCTCTCATCCTCACAATTAGAGACAGGCAGTGTTAAGAACATTTGATTGCAACATTTACATTCGGATAAAGTTGTCTTAAGGCCGTTCGTTTCCAGAATGTGCAACAACTGAGCAGGGGAAGTGTCACATGACACAAAGTGAGTGAACTGAATGAGTTCGTCTGCTAGGGACGCATCTAGGTCAGTCGGATAAGTGGAACTTAGCCTCGCAGCTCGTTCTCGCACATCTGGGGTGGAATCGACGATAACAGAGGTTAATAGGTCACTGCACAAAAAAACGTATTGAGATTTCCAGTATTATAATGTATTTTAAAAACTTAAGATGTTTTATTTTGAAAAACCAAATTCTGTGCAACATGTGAATGACCTTTGTAGACAATACGAAAGTAAATTGAGGTTTCCAAGTGATTTCACAAAAAAAGATAGATTTTTACAATTTTTAAATATTTATTAAACCTCTCTTACACCATTTCCTTTAAAAAACAAAGCTGTGCAACAAGTGGGTGTCCTCTATAAAACAATCTGAGAGTGGTTTGAATTAATAACGTTGAGACTTGTACTTTAGAGACAGTCCCTAACTATAAGCACACGTAGGTTTCTCTTGGTCGATCACCGCGGTGTAGTGAGGCTGCTTGCGGGAAAACCGGACCTGATCTCGGCCTCCGACTATCCACTGAATATCCAATATCGAACATCCAACCAACTTTACCTCGGTCTGAGATGAAGCAAATATATTTGTGCGGGAATTTCTCGCACTATAAAAACTAACCTTGCGAGAATGGTTTAAATTATGCGCAATCCCCGCAATCCCGCACCGAAATGCAAGCCCTGTTTCACAGAGTCCAGTGCCCCTTAGATGTTATGTGCCCCTGTGAAAGTGCCCAGTTGCCCTAATGGTTAATCCGGCCCTGCACATAGTCTGTCTAGTCTTGAGAGCCAGGTCAGCCTGTTGCTGCCTCTTTCACTACCATGGCCAGTCTTACTGAGTCTGCGATTGTCCCGTTTTTTCTATATTTTGGGTCAGATATTCTGCCACTGTTGACTTTCTGTTCAGGGAAAGGTATCATTACAATTGGATTTGTTTTTATTTGTGTTTTTGTTCTTTGTATTCTCATTATTTCGTTGGTTCTAGAAGTGTTTGTTGTCTGTGGTCTCTTGGTGTATGTCAAATGAAACATGATTAGGGTGAGGTGATTTTGATGACTAATAAAGTATAAATTCAGCTCTTCATGCATTATTGGGGGTTTTGTGGTGTCTGAGAATAACTTAACTATAGACCCCAGAGATTAGATATGGGGTGGTGAGGTAGAGGGTAATACTGTGGGTGAGGTGATGTGAGGTAGAGGGTAATAATGTGGGTGAGGTGATGTGAGGTAGAGGGTAATAATGTGGGTAAAGTGACGTGAGGTAGGGGGTAATAATGTGGGTGAGGTGATGTGAGGTATAGGGTAATAATGTGGGTGAAGTGACGTGAGGTAGGGGGTAATAATGTGGGTGAGGTGATGTGAGGTAGAGGGTGAGGGTAATAATGTGGGTGAGGTGATGTGAGGTAGAGGGTAATCATGTGGGTGAGGTGATGTGAGGTAGAGGGTAATAATGTAGGTGAGGTGATGTGAGCTAGAGGGTGAGGGTAATATGTAGGTGAGGTGATGTGAAGTAAAGTTTGAAGGTAATAATGTGGGTGAGGTGATGTGAGGTAGAGGGTAATAATGTGGGTGAGGTGATTTGAGGTAGAGGGTAATATGTGTGTGAGGTGATGTGAGGTAGAGGGTAATATGTGTGTGAGGTGATGTGAGGTGGAGGGTAATAATGTGTGTGTATGTATGTTTAAATGCAATACTTCCACAGTCTTAAGGCCTCATTATGCTTCTGCGTCAACTCCACGGTGTAGCTACGCCGTCACTCCTACGGCGTCGTGGCCGTTTTATGGTTCTGCGTCGGGTTGCGTTGCATTTCACCGCCAGATGTATAATCTGACCAATCACAGCCCTTGTGGTCTGCGTCGCCTCGTCGCGTAGTTACAATTTTTTGGAGGTGCCCGTCGAGCTACGGCGTAGGGGTCGGAGAGGGGTTTGCGTCGACGCAGAGGGGTCTGCGAGGGTACGCCGTCGATTCGACGCAGAAGCATAAAACAGGCTTTACCAGGCAGTATTGAGGCTGCTACAATGTGCTGCAGGAATAAGCAACTTCATTATCTCTGAGGATCCACAGGATCCGTGGAAAATTACGAAAATTGCCTTAAGATGCCGTGCAAAATCTGGTGCTGGATCCGGTTTTGGGTGAAGGTGAACCGAACTTGGCTAAAGTCAGAGTCACTACTGTAATGTGTAGGAGCCACTGTCTCTGGGGTGAAGGCAAGGACGTCAAAAACTAGAATCAGAATCAGGTTTATTCACCAAGTCCGTTTACACACACAAGGAATTTGTCTAGGGCTAGAGGCATATTCCTTAGACTCACCGCTGTTACGGAAGAAGCTGTTCTTGTGGCGAGAGGTATTGGTCTTGATAGACCGTAGCCATCTGCCAGAGGGGAGGGTTCTGGATAGTCTGTTACCCGGATGTTAGGGGTCTGCCTGGATCCTTGCTGCTGTTCTTTGAGGGATGGCAGCTTAGATCCAGTGGTTCTCTCCACAGAGCGGACGGTGCGCTGCAGTCTGAGCAGGAGTGTTTAAGTAGTTACATCACAGGGAAGTTTTGCCCAATAAAGAGGGGCCTATTTGTGTTGGAGGTGGAGGAGGGTGGGGTCATTAGGGCCACAGGGAGTCATCAAGGTGGCGAGGTAATGTGGGGGGGGGGGGTGGGGGTCACAGTGCAGATCAAACAGGCCGGAGACACCGGCTCCTTCAACACCAGGCCACATCTGGCTAACCCCAAACAGACACACACACACACGCACACGCGCACACACACACACACACACACACACACACACACACACACACACACACACACACACACACACACACACACACACACACACACACACACACACACACACAGACACACACACACACACACAAACACAACTACACTACAACCCTGCACAGGCCAGATGTGAAGCTTGCCTTTTACAGGCCCCTTCCCCAGATCCAGCTCTTTTCTGCCAAAGTTGGCGCTGATTTGGGTCCATACTGTAGACCTGCATCGTTAGTGGATGTTTAATCAGCACCAGAAGTCCAAATACGCCTCAGAAAGACTGAGACCGATGGTGGATATGTTTCTACCGGGATGTGGAGGTGTAGTTCATACAGAACTCAACCAGGGCCAGACAACGACATGGCTTTCTAGTTTAACTAACTCAGCAATCTGCGATCATGTGTGCGCCAACTCGATGACGGCCTCCAATTAATCTTTTAATTTGAACAAAGACAGAGACAAATCTTTGTACCGTGGTACAGCAATGTCTTGATAAACCTGGCAACTCTTTTGGGGAACGAACCTATAAATATATAAAGAGAGAGAGAGATGGATTGCACATTCCTCCTCTCCACTATGGTCCTGTAATTAAAGCCAAATGAGATTTTTGTTGCTTCATGGTCGCCTTTTTTATTTCCAGCCACAAACAGCTAGGGGGTCTGTGCTTCGTGGCCGCCACCCCACCATAAACAGGCTCGGCCGCTCATCGCTTCTATTTTCACGTTTGAAACTGGTAACATCATCAGTTTTACTCTTCGAACAAACTGTTTAACGGGAGAAAAGTCTCTCTTCCGAAACCCCATTGAAGTCTATGGTGATTTTTTTGCGTGTTTAAAATCCTGTACCATATTAGATTTCACGCTTGGTTTTATGCTATCCTATGGAATGTTCCTTGTTCCCAGCCATTGGTGGTTTAGTTATGCAGAGACGAGTCAAACCACATTAAATAAAGACCGTTTAAGGGTGTGGACCACTAATGCACTGAAATGGATTTCCATCCGACAGTTTTAATCTTGTGTCCGATCAGTGGTATGTTCAACTCTTTACGTACTAATATATTTTAATTATACGGAAAATAACTTTAAATCATTACCCAATGGCATCACATGGCATTTACCAAAATGCTGTAAAGTTGAGTGACTGGCAGTTCCTACAAGGTGCCGACAAAGCAGCCTGTGTATGACTTTAAGTATGAAAGAGGTGGAGAGGGAGCATGGAGAGAGTGAGGGGGAGAATGGAGAGAGTGAAGGGGGAGGAGAGAGTGAGAGGGGGAGGATGGAGAGAGTGAGGGGGAGAGTGAGAGTGGGGGAGGATGGAGAGAGTGAGAGGGGGAGGATGGAGAGAGTGAGGGGGAGGAGAGAGTGAGAGGGGGAGGATGGAGAGAGTGAGAGGGGGATGGAGAGAGTGAGGTGGAGGAGAGAGTGAGGGGGAGGATGGAGAGAGTGAGAGGGGGAGGATGGAGAGAGTGAGGGGGAGGAGAGAGTGAGAGGGGGAGGATGGAGAGAGTGAGAGGGGGATGGAGAGAGTGAGGGGGAGGAGAGAGTGAGAGGGGGAGGATGGAGAGAGTGAGAGGGGGAGGATGGAGAGAGTGAGGGGGAGGAGAAAGTGAGAGGGGGAGGATGGAGAGAGTGAGGGGGAGAGAGTGAGAGGGGGAGGATGCAGAGAGTGAGAGGGGGAGGATGGAGAGAGTGAGAGGGGGAGGATGGAGAGAGTGAGAGGGGGAGGATGGAGAGAGTGGGGGGAGGATGGAGAGAGTGAGAGGGGGAGGATGGAGAGAGTGAGGGGGAGGAGATAGTGAGAGGGGGAGGATGGAGAGAGTGAGGGGGAGGAGAGAGTGAGAGGGGGATGATGGAGAGAGTGAGAGGGGGAGAGAGTGAGAGGGGGAGGATGGAGAGAGTGAGAGGGGGGGAGGATGGAGAGAGTGAGGGGGAGGAGAGAGGGAGAGGGGGAGGATGGAGAGAGTGAGAGGGGGATGGAGAGAGTGAGTGGGGGAGGAGAGAGTGAGAGGGGGGAGGATGGAGAGAGTGAGAGGGGGGGAGGAAGGGAATAAGAAGAGGTGATGGAAGTTTTGAGAGAGTGAGATAGAGGGTTAGCAGAGCAATGTGATCAGTCCTCTGTATACGCTGGCCAAGGACCGTCCAGGCTGTTCCCACCTTTCCCTTTGTCAGCACACGTAAAAACTCCTCCATCAACCGACGTGAGCTCAACATCATTTGTTCATTTGAGACTTAGTTGCACAAATGACACTAAAGGTGAGAGGAGGCCCTAGAGAAGTGGCCCGTTTCTGGAGAAGTGGCCCGTTTCTGGAGAAGTGGCCCGTTTCTAGAGAAGTGGCCCGTTTGCTGGCAACTAAACGGTGGAACCTGTTACTTATAGGATAAATAGGCTTAATATTTCAGGCATGTATCCGACAAGCCACTCCCTGTGTCACCACAACCACCCTAACTTCCAATTTCAACTCCCCTGTCACCACAACCACCCTAACTTCCCATTTCAAATCCCCTGTCACCACAACCACCCTAACTTCCCATTTCAACTCCCCTGTCACCACAACCACCCTAACTTCCCATTTCAACTCCCCTGTCACCACAACCACCCTAACTTCCCATTTCAAATCCCCTGTCACCACAACCACCCTAACTTCCCATTTCAACTCCCCTGTCACCACAACCACCCTAACTTCCCATTTCAACTCCCCTGTCACCACAACCACCCTAACTTCCCATTTCAACTCCCCTGTCACCACAACCACCCTAACTTCCTATTTAAACCCCCCTGTCACCACAACCACCCTAACTTCCTATTTAAACCCCCCTGTCACCACAACCACCCTGACTTCCCATTTCAACTCTCCTGTCACCACAACCCCATTTATTCTATCAGTGCCTTACCACTCAACCATTAGCAGGAGTTTCTTTCTGCATCCAACTTAAAGGGCAACTTCACCGAAAAAACATATTTTTTCTCACTTATCGTGGTCACTTAAGTAGTAGAAATGTAAAAGCATTTTTGAAATTGGTGCCATCTAGGCAGAGAAAAAGATTAAAATGTGTTTTTGGCTTATGTGGATGAAATACACCAAAACCCAGAATGCACTTGTTTCACTGCTCTACGAATGCACTCCCAAGCCACGCCTACCGGCTCGAGAGGGCAGGCAGAAGGAAAGGCTAGCTACTAGCTAATTGACTGGAAAACAGAAGACACCGGTTAACATGAGTCTCCGTGACGAGTTTCTTGATAAAGTAATTTAAATACTAGCCTTGCGTTGTACCGGGATGTACATCCAACACAAGGAAAGGACATGTAGTTAGTTTCCATCGTTTTCCAGTTGAACATTTAGAGCGGTGCAAACAGTGGCTGCGGGCTATCAACCACCCCAAGTTCCGAGAATATTTGACGTTAGCAACGCAAGCTATTTGCACCTACAATAGGCTAGCTAGCATATATGTAAATATAACCGATAGCTCAGCTAACTGACGTGAACAACAAATAAATACTCACTCCGTTTGTCCCTGCGGGCTTTGGCTGGCGTTTCCCATTGACCTTCGGAATCCTGAAATAAGTTTCAAAAACTCGTGTGGATCAAAGCTGGGGTGCTCTATTACGCATGCTGGCGGTCCCGTTTCTAATGCAGATTCAGTTATTTCTTCAAGAAGAAAATGGCATCGCTGAAATTCGCAACAGCAGCGGGACTCTATCTGTGTCCATAGGCGCACAGCGAGAGCACTGGCACCACCAGTCCGCCCCAGCTCGACTCTGTACGGGCTCTTCCTCATGACCGCCAGGCAAGCTTCGCTCCTCTGCAGCAGCAGCCTCTTGTTCCTCCGTCAACCGCAACTGTTTTTCGCTGTATTGTGGCTCGTACAGGCAGCCACGAACATCGGATTCGCGCAACAGATCTTCGAAATCCCTTTCTTCCATTTCGTCTTCACAATTACATTCTGCCATTGTGTTTAGTCTAAAACTCTAATTTCTCCACAACATCGCTTAGCTACAACAAGATGGCTGACATTGTTTTGAGAATCTGTAACGAGGCCCCACCCCATATGGGCGGGTTGATAAAAATGCGGAAGTAGCGTCTACTTCTGTCTGTAGTTTACAGCCTCTTTTAAAAAATCCTCCAATGACGTAAAAATCATCATTTTACGTCATTGGAGGATTTTTTCCTGACCTAAAATCAAGATATCGCTTTTATCAGATGGAGTTGAAGGGTGGGAGTAAGGTCATTGGAAAATACTACCATTTGTCTACTGATACAAAGCTAAATGCAAAATCGGTGTAGTGGCTCTTTAAGCACAGTTATGTGACAAGAGTAATGCTCTGGAGTTGATTTGCATACTAGATAGTGAAATAAAATAACCCTATTCTGCTATTTATTTCTCTGTTTTTACTTTCATAAAGTATTGGTAAGACCTTAAGCCTTTCTTAAAATAATTTTCCATTTAATCACCTGCCACCATTATGTAGAAGGACTTAAAACAAACAGAGCTGCATTTTGTATTTATGTGTCTGTCTTATTTAGTGGAAAATCACATGGAACACCAATTAAATCATCGCTTTCTGTATAAATGGGCTGAATTATATTACAGAAGCTATAAATTGAGTTGTCGTGGAGACTGGGAGTCGGAGAAAGGCACCAGACTGTTTTTCAATGGCCCCTTACAGTCTCTAATAGACCACTGTGGAATAGCTCTGATATACTGTAGCTGTGATTAACCATATTTCATGCAGACAAGCACCGGATCCCAGCAATATATCATACCAAGCTAATGAGCCAGTTGTAGCTCACAGCGGAGTCAACAAAGAGTCAACCGGTTGCCAATCTACTTAGAGTCAACATAGAATCTACTAAGAGTCACATAGAGTCAACTAAGAGTCACTAAGTTTCTTCCTAGAGGGCTCGGAAGGAGATACAGAAGAGTTCACGCACACGGTCACACGAACAAACACACAATAGAATATGTGAAATCGGAGTATCACTGTAAACATGTCAACGAGAGTGGCCTAAACATTCCTGAGCAACCCAATAGCCACCGCTGGAGGTCAGGGCAATGTGGCGGAGAACCATCTCCTGTGAGGATGCAAGGAAAAACACCTGGAACAGCAAAATCTGAGAGCGATGGAGTCCACAGGAAACTACAACACCCAAATAAACAAACACAGAGGCCCACCGGACAAGAAGCAGGCCCAGCTGAAGCCAAGATTAGAGTTTAGACAAAGGTGGAGGTAAACAAGGTCAAACGAAAGCATCTGTGATTTTACTTTCCACAATAGAGCATAAGTAGGCTACCAATTGTTTGTTGTGCGTGTGTATGTTTAGACTGTGTCTGTAAGTAGTCTGGACTGTTCGTGACCTCAGTGCTGTTCCCAGAATCAGAATCGGGCCTGGATGACAGAACAAATAAACTAGAAGCACTGATAGAATACCAGGTCTAGCCTAGGACCTAGACACACATACACACACTCACACACACACAAGCTGCAGCCAACACAAACAGACTCACGCCGTCACGCCAACGGAACCGCCGGGGTTCCTCTCCGGTCTCTCCGCACGCAACAAATATGCCAGATCAGCTTGCAAATGGACCATGAGGAGGTGTGTGTTCAGACAACTCTCCACATTCATGCACCATGGATATGTCTCTACTCCCCATTAAGCATATGGCATAAACCCGAGTCCAATCAATCGTTCCCTCTCTGGTGACCAGAGACTGGGCAATTGAGAGACAGAAAGAGAGAGAAAGAGGGAAAGAAATCACGAGAGACAGAAAGATATAGAGAAAAAGTATTTGCGAATTAGGATAGTCTGACAGAGGGAAAGAGAGAGGGAGCGATTACTCAGCAGCGCCACATGAAAGAGTCGTGTCCCTTTCTGTGCACTGTGGGACTTGGCAAGGATTTATGTCCTATTTGTGTTGTTGGGGAAGAATTAAGATTCCAGAGGAACCACTGCTCACCCTAGAACCCACATCTCTCGCCGAATCACTGTGCTTCCTTTACAGATATGACTTGGCCTCGGATTGGTTCCACTGAAACACCAACACACCACACATACAGTTCCACAGACACACCAACACACCACACATACAGTTCCACTGACACACCACACATACAGTTACACTGACACACCACACATACAGTTCCACAGACACACCAACACACCACACATACAGTTCCACTGACACACCACACATACAGTTACACTGACACACCACACATACAGTTCCACTGACACGCCACACATACAGTTCCACTGACACGCCACACATACAGTTCCACTGACACACCACACATACAGTTCCACTGACACGCCACACATACAGTTCCACTGACACGCCACACATACAGTTCCACTGACACACCAACACACCACACATACAGTTCCACTGACACGCCACACATACAGTTCCACTGACACGCCACACATACAGTTCCACAGACACACCAACACACCACACATACAGTTCCACTGACACACCACACATACAGTTACACTGACACACCACACATACAGTTCCACTGACACACCAACACACCACACATACAGTTCCACTGACACACCACACATACAGTTCCACAGACACACCACACATACAGTTCCACTGACACACCACACATACAGTTCTACAGACACACCACACATACAGTTCTACAGACACACCACACATACAGTTCTACAGACACACCACACATACAGTTCCACTGACACACCAACACACCACACATACAGTTCCACTGACACACCAACACACCACACATACAGTTCCACTGACACGCCACACATACAGTTCCACAGACACACCAACACACCACACAGACAGTTCCACAGACACACCAACACACCACACATACAGTTCCACTGACACACAAACACACCACACATACAGTTCCACTGACACGCCACACATACAGTTCCACAGACACACCAACACACCACACATACAGTTCCACACTTGGAATCTCTCAATATCACTTCCTTGTGTGTTTGACAGGACAAACAACAATCATGTTCTCATGGTCTCACTTTCTGGTACTTACACAGATCTCTCTTTTTTACACTGGTCTCTATACCAGACACTGTTCACTGTTTTAGACACTGGTCTCTGTTTTAGATACTGGTCTCTGTTTTAGACACAGGTGTTTCTTTTAGACACTAGTGTCTCTTTTAGACACTGGTCTCTGTTTTAGACACTGGTCTATGTTTTAGATACTGGTCTTTGTTTAAGACCACAATGTCTCTTTTAGATACTGGGCTTTTGCAAAACAATTCAATGGTCTTTTAGACTATATGGTCTTTCTCTATTACTAAGGTGTCTTTCCAATAGCCTGATCTCCATTTGAAATAATGTTATTACTTAGAGGCACATGACTCTCTCCAAGACACTGGAGTCTCATCAAGACCCTGGTTTCTCTCGAAGACCCTGGTCTCTCTTCAACATTGTGTTCTTCCTGTGTTCACTGTGTTCTATGGTCACTCTTCAACACTATGTTCTTCCATCCAGACAATGGTCTCTCTTCAACACTGTGTTCTTCCATCCAGACAATGGTCTCTCTCAACACTGTGTTCTTCCATCCAGAGAATGGTCTCTCTTCAACACGGTGTTGTTCCATCCAGACAATGGTCTCTCTTCAACACTGTGTTCTTCCATCCAGGCAATGGTCTCTCTTCAACACTGTGTTCTTCCATCCAGACAATGGTCTCTCTTCAAGAGGGGCACATCTAGCCATTAAGGCATCTCACCAGTAACTGAAGTGTTGTATTATTGAATAACAAGTCAGTAGCTGAAGTCTATCGGTCTGTTCCTGAGCAAGACAGTTACCCCCTAATTGCTCCGAGGTTGTTTCTGTATGTAAGAATGTGTTCTTATTAAACCTATCTGGTAAAGAAATGGTAAAAAACTAGGCTTTTTATAAGAACATTCTCTTGCTTTTCGGTACTGGACACTCCTTAAAATATCCCAAGAGCAGTAATTCACTTCATTCTGCAGAAAGACGATGCGTGTACCCTTTATATAACATGAAGACTGAGGTTAATAAATTGTAGTTTTAATTTAAAAAAAGATATATATATATCATATACATTTTTTCCCATCAATCTACATGTGATCACAAGATATTTCATCCAGTACTTTGCTGAAGCGTATTTGGCAGCAATCACAGGTATTTCTCAACTAGTTCTGCACAGCCTCCACATTCATCTCGTCACACAGATCTTCGGTAACAAAGCCAGTGTGTCTGTTGCTGCTTTGGTTTTCTTCAACAGCTCAACTCAATCTAAATGAATTAGATTGCATAACATTGCATAAGTTTGCAAAACTTTGGATGACAAACGTCATACCAAACCACAGTGTAGATGGCGATGCGGCAGGATCTGCCAAAGGATCGGCTGTATTTTGATTTGATCCTTTGCTGTGTCCACTTATTCTTACTAAGCATGGGCATAGCTCCATACCAAGTAGTGTGGTGGATGTCCCTAGTTCTAGACCAGGTGGTGTAAAGGAGGTCCCTGGCTGTAGACCAGATGGTGAGGTGGAGGTCCCTGGCTTTAGACCAGACGGTGAGGTGGAGGTCTCTGGCTGTAGACCAGGTGGTGTGGTGGAGGTCCCTGGCTGTAGACCAGATGGTGAGGTGGAGGTCCCTGGCTTTAGACCAGACGGTGAGGTGGAGGTCCTGGCTGTAGACCAGGTGGTGAGGTGGAGGTCTCTGGCTGTAGACCAGACGGTGAGGTGGAGGTCCCTGGCTGTAGTGGAGGTCCCTGGCTGTAGACCAGGTGGTGAGGTGGAGATCTCTGGCTGTAGACCAGGTGGTGAGGTGGAGGTCCCTGGCTGTAGACCAGGTGGTGAGGTGGAGGTCCCTGGCTGTAGACCAGGTGGTGTAGTGGAGGTCTCTGGCTGTAGACCAGGTGGTGTAGTGGAGGTCTCTGGCTGTAGACCAGGTGGTGTGGTGGAGGTCTCTGGCTGTAGTGGAGGTCCCTGGCTGTAGACCAGGTGGTGAGGTGGAGGTCTCTGGCTGTAGTGGAGGTCCCTGGCTGTAGAACAGGTGGTGTAGTGGAGGTCCCTGGCTGACACTCAGCATAGCTAGAGTGGTGTCTCACTTATGTCTCTCCCACGCATTTAAACAGGGCAGTTGTAGACTTAGAAAAGATGTAGGTTCGTTTTGTATACTCTGGCACAGCTGTAAAATAAAAAAAGAATATTATGTACATAAGAATTGATACCCTTTGCCATGACATAAAAATAAGATGTTTGCTTTGTCATTAGGGGTTATTGTTTGTACATTGCTAACAAAAGTATCAATCATTCATAAATTCACTCTATAACACAACGAAACCTGGTGAAAGTGAAGGATCTGAATACTTTCTAAAAGTACTTTGCTTATTTTGTGTTTGCAAGCTAGCTAATTACACTGACAGACATTTTCTTACTACTGTCACTTTATGAATACCTGTCTCACTCTCTCCCTGTCTCCCTGTCTCCATGTCTCCATGTCTCTATGTCTCCATGTCTCCACGTCTCCCTGTCTCCACGTCTCCCTGTCTCCCTGTCTCCACGTCTCCCTGTCTCCATGTCTCCCTGTCTCCACGTCTCCCTGTCTGCCTGTCTCCACGTCTCCCTGTCTCCATGTCTCCATGTCTCCCTGTCTCCACGTCTCCCTGTCTCCATGTTTCCATGTCTCCATGTCTCCCTGTCTCCACGTCTCCACGTCTCCCTGTCTCCCTGTCTCCCTGTCTCCACGTCTCCCTGTCTCCCTGTCTCCCTGTCTCCACGTCTCCCTGTCTCCATGTCTCCCTGTCTCCATGTCTCCACATCTCCCTGTCTCCCTGTCTCCACGTCTCCCTGTCTCACAGTCTCACTGGCTCACAGTCTCACTGGCTCCCATGCGTCCTGGTTCTCTGGTTCTCTGGCTCCCTGTCCCCTATCTCCCTGGCTACAAGGTTCCCTCGGTTCCCTGTCCAACAGTCTCCCAGTCCCCTCCACAGTCAGCAGCTCAATGCATCGTTCTAATTTATGAAGTGTGAGTGTGGAAGGAGAACACGTGTGAAACAGATGTCTCTGATGTAATGTTTTCATCATGAAAAAAACGCCAGTCTGCTTCCCACTTACAGACACACCCCCTAAAATGGCTTCTGGTTGAGATCAGCTCGGTAATCAACTCGTCCTCCTGGAGTACAGTTCAGTACCGAGGGCTGGTATCCAATGTTCCATGAGACATCTTCTGATTTGACAGCTTGTGCAGACTTTCTTCCGTTGTCCAAACCAACAGTTTCGTCAGCTGTCTGGGTGGCTTGTCTCATACAATCCGGCAGTTGAGGAAGCCGGATATGGTGGTCCAGGGCTGGCAATTCTGTCAGTGGTATGCAGCTGTGAGTTCATTTGGACGGAAAGACACATTTCTACAAAATTACACTAGAGGCTTATAATAAAGAACAATCAGTTCTTTGGCAGCAGTTCTAGTGGGCATTTCACCAGATTTACACCTGCAAATTTAGGATACTATCTGAAGTAATTGTGTGGCAGATCTGCACATTTTGTATTGGCCTTTTATTGTCACCAGCACAAGGTGCGTCTGTGTTATCTGTGTAACGATCAGACTGTTTATCTACTATTTTCTACAGCTACATAAACCAGGAGACTCATGTTACATGTAGTGTGGAGACAGTAAGTCAAAACTGTAATTAGTGCTGCGCACTAAAGGTTACCAACTACATGAAACAACAGCACTGCCCGACTTTAATCCCCCATTTTAAGTGAGCAAAAGTATTAGGATATTTGGCACAGGGATGTTTCTTATTGATCAGGTCTTTCTTGTTGTATTACTTGTTCACATATAAGAGCAGTGAATGTTTAGTCTAAGCTCCATCCTTTCTTTTAGCCTTTGAAGTCTGGGTTTGTGTCAGTAGGCATAACACAACATGACAACAAAGACCCATTGTCCTTTCCGGGGTGGCATTGATTGTGATGGTTGATTGCGTATGGGCCCTTATGGTGGATGGATGTCGCTGGTGGCTGGACACACCCGAAGAGGGTATGTTGTCAGGATTGCTCTTTTGTCTATTAAATCTGCAGAATAACTCATTTAACCACCTAGGGTGGTTTAGTTTTGTTATTTGTGATACCTTTAATGCCTCTCCAGCCAGAAGCAGTATCGTTCACAGAGAGCTGTTGCTTTAATTTCTCTCCATACATGCCCTTGGCCTCCTTCACTGCTTTTCCGAAGCTGTACTTTGCCTCTCTGGGTCTGTCTCCGTCCCCACTCGTGAATGCCTTCTCCTTGTTGACCCGCAGCTGTCTGAGTTTAGTTGTAAACCAGTGTTTGTCATTGTTGTAACTTACCCTGGTCCGTGTTGGTACGCAGCTGTCCTCACAGACGATAAGGTATGAAGTCACAGCATCAAAATATTCGTCCAGACCATCAGTGCCAGACCTGAAAATGTCCCATTCAGTGCACTCCAGACACACACGCAGAGCCTCTGTTGCTAGCTGCAGTCTCACAACACACGCAGAAGAAGTGGAGGGATCTCTGTTTTTCCCCAACAAGAGCAGGAGAAGTTTGTCTAGTTTGTTGCTAAGCGAATGTACAGTGTCAAGGAATATTTTGGGTAGTGGTGGTCGTAGTCCGCGGCGACTGGATTGAACAAGTGCCCCAGGTCTTTTTCCTCTCCAATGGCGTTTCGCTGGACAAATTGCAGACGTAGCTTCGACTAGAATTTCAATGGATGTTTCAAGAACATCAGGCAATAGATCCACATGAGTTGTTTCCCTAACGTTTACCAACGCCTCTCTTGATAAAACAATCTGAGAATTGTCGCAAAACGCTGATTTTACACATAAATAACAGGCAAGGAGCACGAGACTGAGGCACCCATCGGTGTCGCCGTCTTGGAATGTCTGACGTAACGAAACATGGCAGCGGCAGAATGAATTCAGAAGTGTACAGAAACATCTTGTCTACCGATGTTCAGGAAAGTGCCAGTCATTGGGGGCAGCGCAAGGAATTCATTAGAGGGGAAAGTGGAAAGCTTTAGACTGGTGAAACCCCAAATGAACACGCATCTCACTTGCAAAAGAGGAAACTGAAATCAGGCAAACGTGGCTGCATTAAAGGCTTGGCGAAGCATCTCAAAGATTGAGAGTTTGGTGATGTCAATGGGTCGCAGACTCATTGCTGTTATTGCATGCAGGTCATTTGCATAAATCATTTACATATGCTGTAAGCTGGCCCAATACCCATGCTCACCTGAAACGGCTGGATGAAACTCTGACAGCGCTGTGGTTAGCTTGTTGTCCCAATACTTATTGTGAACTGAATCCATGAAGTGTTATTGAGAAATAAAATATCCTTGTTAAATTGTTCTATTTTTACTTATTTTTATTGTATTTACTTAACTCCAAACAAAATTACATTTTGTTTGGAGCCCATGAACATGTTACTGTTAGGTAACAGCTGTTTTCAATAAAGCTTGTAAATACAATTTGATTTGTATCTGGATTTCCCAGCGGAGCTGATGAGAACCCTGTGACCAGTAGCCTATACCTCTCCTTTATCTGAGATTTGTTCCAGGGTTTGTGATAGTTTCATCCTTTTAAAGGAATGTACCCGTTTCCAAGGTTGCCTTGGACAGTGCCTTGCTTGTTTTCCAGTACAACCTTTAAAGGCACACCCAAAGACTGCCCCAATTTGGGTCCCCCATCCTCTTGACTCAGCAGCCAGAGTGTGTGTGTGTGTGTGTGTGTGTGTGTGTGTGTGTGTGTGTGTGTGTGTGTGTGTGTGTCAGAACTGCAGTAAGCTAGAGGTCTTAACCTGTGTGTGAGATGTATTATTCCATCTACTCCTGACTACCACCCTACCGGGCCCACCCAGCGTTTGGTGCGTGTACCGAGCTTGTTCTAGCACAGGGTTTGATTAGCTCAACCTGGCAATTCTTTACCCTGGCAGTGTCTCATATTCATCTCAGCCTCACAAACCATTTCTCCACCTTGAAGCAAAGCAACTATCGAATCACATTGCCAGTTTGCTACAATTTAATATTCTGTCTTCATCCGACCTCCTTTGAATTAGCTTCTTTTGATCAACTCGTCTCCCCTTTGTGTCTGGAATACTCGTCTACTATAATTTCTCTAGTCTTCATCTTTCTCTCCTTTTTGCCTCTGACTCACTTTATACTTTAAGCCTCTTCCCATTCCCTATTTTTTCTCTTTCCTATCTCATCTTTCCTGTCTTCCTTCTGTCTTTCTTTGCGTTCCCCCTTCCCTCTTCCCCCTCTTTCTTGACAAGAGGCTTTGACATCTGCCGATGAGCTAATCCGTCTTGCCTCAGCCAAGACCAAAGTAATCAAAGAGCAACACAGTTATTTGCTTTGGGTTTCACTCTTTATTTCTTCCTGAGACCAGAAAGTGCCTCATTCTCCAAACGCTCTGTTAATCACTTTAATTATGCTTTAATAAAGCCTACAGTGTTTATAATGCTGAGGTTTGGCTCGTGATTCAGTCACTCTGGGTCCAAGACAACAGCATGAAAGCACTGCTCTGTTAAGGTCTTTCTGTCTACAGGTGAGACCACAGGTTGACGTCTGGCAGTATCAGGAGTTTATGAACTTGTGGCGGGCATGTGTGTCCTTGCTTTTGAGATGTGTGTGTGTGTGTGTGTATGTGCATTTGCAAATATGGTTGTCTTTGGTTTTGTGTGTGTGTGTGTGTGTGTGTGTGTGTGAGTGTGTGTGTGTGTGTGCGGTCGTGTGTGTGTGTGTGTGTGTGTGTGCATGTGTGTGTGCGTGTGTGTGTGTCAAGGCTGGTTCATCTTAGACACTGGTGATGTTTTCTCCAGCTCCAGGACGTTCCATAGCCCTGATCAAACAAAAGACACATTGACCAGCCAGGCCCGGCTTAATGAATGTATGGAGGGATAAATGCCCCCCCAAACCTAACCCACAACCAACCCCCCTCTGATGACCCACCACCGTGTCTGTTATTCCCCTGCGTTCTGTCAGTTCGGCAGTAGAGGCTGAATTGGAGCGGTCCGGAGGGAATTCGTGTGTTTGCTTTTCTGGGATCAGTTAAAATCATGCATGTAATAAGGGGAAAATGTCTTTTAAGCCTGCCTGTAGGAAACGGTGCCTGCTCAACCACAACATCAGCCCTTATTAAACCCAGACCTGAAGTAACGCAGGAGGACAGTGTGGGGCAGAGGGCGGTGGGAAGGTCAAGTATGCCTGTGTGTGTTTGTGTGTGTGTGTGGGTGGGTGTGTGTATGTGTGTGTGTGTGTGCGTCCGTGTGTGTGTTTGTATGTGTGTGTGTGTGTGTGTGTGTGTGTGTGTGCGTGTGTGCGTGTATGTGTGTGTGTAGGTGTGTGTGTGTATATGTGTATGTGCGCGTGCGCGTGTGCGAGTGTGCGCGTGTGCATGAGTGTGTGCGTGCAAGTGTGTGCATGCGTGCCTGTGTGTGTAAGTAAGGAAGGCCAAAGCCCTGTTTACAGTTGCTTCTAACACACAACGTTTGGGTCAGATCTCATTCACATTACGTATAGACAAGCGTAAACGAATACAGGACGCCCCCAAGTGTTGATGGACAAGGTCAGGTGCAGGTCAAAACAAGATTAGGGAAAAACGAATGCTAACCACGAACGCTAGACACCTCTCTGTAGGCCTGTTGTGCTATTTGTGTCCCTCAATCTTTTCCGACGCCTCTCCTGTCCTCACACTCTGGTAATCTGCCCTGTCTCTCCACTGGGACCCCAATATGATACAGGCCTGCTTTATAAGGCATGTGTTATGTCTGTTATTCATCTACACTGGCCAAAGGCTTGACCTTGCAACCTAATCGCACACTTTCACGTGGATCTTGGCATATTATGAACACATCTATTTGTATTTATTTATTTTATTTTTTATATTCTATTTAGTTTTATTTTATTTATATGGTTTCGAGCGTAAGGTAAACCGCAAATATGTTGATGGTTAACAGTTCGGGGATTATTTCCTTCTGGGGTAAGTTACAGCTATGATTCGGACGGTTCGAACAATGTTAAGTAAGCTTCTGTCTTACAAAGGGTTTCTCCACAACAGAAAAAAATAAGCCTCTGCCTTTGGCTGAATTGAGACATTTCATATAACTTTAAGTCATATAACTGACACTTTTATCCAAAGCGACTTACAGTAACAAGTACATTCATTTTCGTGACGCCCTGCGGTGGGAATTAAACCCACAACTCTGGCATTGGAAGTGCCTTGCTCAACCAACTGAGCTATAGTATGGTAGGTACAGTAGCCCCCCCCCCCCAGAAGCACAGACCTAGAATAGTCAGTCACATGACCCTTTCCAGAGAAAGTCATACTACAGTTTTTAGCGATCCCTTTGACCATTATCTCAGAACCTTAATGTTATTTTCCACAACTCTAGACACAAAACTCACAACAGTGAACACTTGTAACACAGGCTCTCCAATGTTCAAAACATTGCATTGTGCATTCATATCTTTAAAGATACCTTGCATTTGCACAATCAATGGTTCAAACAATAGATTTATCATGGAATACCATGGGTACATTGATTTAGATCAGCCAGACAAAAGATACCCATAGTTTCACTAGTTAGTTGTTTGTCCAATCATTAGATATTGGTGTACAAAATTTATGATACATGTTCCATTATGGTACTGCAAGCAAATGAATCCCTGTAAATGTACTTCTGTGGTAAAGAGAATAGTACAAACACAGTGGAATCATTGAACAAAATTCGAAATGTATTACTGTAATGAAATAGAATACAATCACAACATATGTCTATTTGAATCAAAGCAAAAATACCGTAATTAGCTATGAAATTGACAGTACTATAAAACATCAAATGCAGTGTTCCTCAACTTGCTTGCTTGTACTGTAAGAAACAAAACAGGAGTGATTGCTGTACTTCTACATTGTCATCAACTCTGTGTTGTGGATTTGGCCACTGGTTCTCATCTACATCACAATGGATGTTGTCATAAGCCAAACATCTTGGATGTTTATTTTTTTTGCCTGAATTTCATTGGACACTCTGCTGTTGCTGCCGCTGTCTTAGTCTGTGGCCTGGTCCTCTACCACGTTCCCCCACACCTCTCAAACGAGGCCCATGACCACCTCTCAGAAGGGGTGCCTGCCATGCCATTCCTTTGACCAACACGTCTTCATCCTCTTTCTCGTCTTCCTGCCACCACTGCTTGACCTCCATTGTGACCTGGATCACCTGCTGGCTCCATGTTACGAATCACTATGCTCTGGCAATTGGATCCAAATCCTTTATGTATATACTCATTCCACAATGTGCACTAAATCATCAGTAACGGGTTGGCTGAATTGGACAAGCAATTACAAGGGCCTGCATCTATACAGTGCAGTACTGTCAGTACTGTAAATAGTCTGAAAAGGTGGTGCAGTATTTGGGACCATATAGACACAATGTCTGTTGAAGCATTACAGTATGATAAAATATTAGGCTACATCCATGGATATTGTAGTCTAATTGGTTCATGCTCCACGCTAATTGGTGACAAAAAATCTCAGTATCTTGAATCTTTCATGATTTACTGTAAACGTGGAATATTGTTTGTCAGTTTCCATAAAACTATGCATTAAGAGTAATGCAGCAAATACTTATCATTTTGACTAGTTGTATCAATTGATAGTTAGATCTGTCAAATTAAATGAACAGACTATCATTTCAAACGTAATGTAGGAATCGCATTTTGAAATAGTAGTACTTTGATGTTACATTGTATCATATTGAACTGGTGATAGAAGTTAAATTAACAAATGATCTTCAGTTTAGGTGTATTGTATCCAAGCAATTGGAAAAAACGTGTTAGAGTTTTGAGAAAAGTGCATTTAGATCTTCGGTTGTGAGTTTTGTGTCTAGAGTTGTGGAAAATGACATTAAGGTTCTGAGATAATGGTCAAAGGGATTGCTAAAAACTGTAATACATTACAACAGATATATTTCACGTGAAAAATGTGACAATATATGGAGGAGCCAGGGTCACGACAGGAATACAACCCTCCAATTGGTCCTTTTAAAGTGTGCCAGGTGAGGTGATTATTGGACCAATATAAGATAACAACCCCACGGCGCATAATAACCGCTCTCTCACTTTGATTGACAGCTTAATGATGTCGCCGCGGACGAAGGATTAGGCCAAAGAAGGCTTTGTTCTGCTCAGAAGGCCTCCAGTGTGATGTGAGCTGTAATAAAGGCACCCTGATCTCTGAGTGGGCCCTGTGTGTGACGGGACTTTAATAAGCAAGGCCGAATATTGGATCTGAATCGTCATTCTGACAGGGCTTTCATGAAGGTCATACTGGGGACCTATTGATGAGTAATGAAGACTGGATGTGATAAGCAGAAGAAGGTTGATATGCCCAGCCATAGTAGAAAAACTCTACTGCGTGTGTGTGTGTGTGTGTGTGCGTGTGAGTGCGTATGTGTGAGTGTGTGTGAGTGTGTGTGTGTGTGTGCGTGTGTGTGTGTGTGTGCGTGTGCGTGTGTGCGTGTGTGTGCGTGTGTGTGTGTGTGCGCGTGTGGGCGCATGTGTGTATGCGTATGTATGCGTATGTGTGTGTGTGTGCGTGTGTGCTTGTGTGCGTGTGTGTGTGCGTGTGTGTGCGCGTGTGTGTGCGTATGTGGGTGCGTGTGTGTGTGTGTGTGTGTGTGCGCGTGTGTCTGTGTGCGCGTGCGCCGGCTGTATTTCTTTAGTGCAGTGGTTGATTTATTAGTTTACTTGACAGTTCACTTAGGTGTAATTTATGAGACCTGAAAAAGGATTGGTAATGAAAGCATTATGTTAAATCGGGTGTGAAAAATATACATCGACGACAATGGTTCTTTCAAACGCAAGGCCACATATGTTTTGCCAGTGGAACACATTGGGCGAATCAAGGTCCTCGAAGGCGTCGGTTGTGTGAAAATATGAAGGCGTCAGTTGTGTGAGCGTGTAAATGTGTGTGTGTGTGTGTGTGTGCGTGTTCCTGTATCAGTGAGATAAGCATCCGCTCCCTCGCTGCTTGTTTGTGTTTAAGGAACCACAGGTCAGTTGGGGGAGCATAAGATCATAAGACTACCGTTTGTGGAGCAGCTGTCACAAAGAGCTCTTTCTTCGCTTTATTACGCCACTGCCCTAGACACGGGCTGACACACACCTTCACCTCTCTCTATCCATCTGTCTCACGCACACATTCACACACAACACTCTCATCATCAGGCATTCTGAGAAACCCGTGGGTGCTCAGCGTCTGGACTTGTGTTCAAATGTGTGTGTCTACGTGGTGAAACGAGGAAGATTAAGCCTTGTGCCGAACATTATGCTGGTCCACGAGGGAAAGGCTCAGAGAAAAGGTTTAGGTGACGATTGAATAATGAAGTCAGGCTTATAATCAGCGGAGTTTGGGTGAGGTTAAGAGATAAAGTTCGTTTTAACAAGAAATACGGTTTTGAATGGACATGTTTTTGGGATCCCCTCAAAGATTGCAAAACAAACACAGGGAAAGGGTTAAAACCTGAGCTTGCCCAGTACCGTGATAATAAGCCAGGGAAAGGGTTAAAACCTGAGCTTGCCCAGTACCGTGATAATAAGCCAGGGAAAGGGTTAAAACCTGAGCTTGCCCAGTACCATGATAATAAGCCAGGGAAAGGGTTAAAACCTGAGCTTGCCCAGTACCGTGATAATAAGCCAGGGAAAGGGTTAAAACCTGAGCTTGCCCAGTACCGTGATAATAAGCCAGGGAAAGGGTTAAAACCTGAGCTTGCCCAGTACCGTGATAATAAGCCAGGGAAAGCAGCGAGGATTGATTAACATAACGTTCAGAACCTTTAAACCTTTTGCTCCCCTGACACACAATGACTCATAATACAAACTCCTCGCTCCCAATTAACGTGTTCACTTTTCCAACCAAATAAGCACAATAAACTGTGCCTCTGCTGAGATCGCCTGCTCCTATTTTGGACAGTGGGCTGCAGTTCTATGTAGGCCAATAGTTAGGCAATAGTCACAAGCCAGCTTTGGAGAGTTTAAGTACAATTCCCTGCTTTGAGAAGATCTTTTATTTCTTCCACAGCCAGCAATTGCGCGACGCTATCAATATGCTCACACCTAAACTTTCTTAAAACACAAAAAACAAAAACATTTTATCCATGGGTTAATTTGGGTTAATTGGTTAATTGGATAATAATAACAGGGTACCCATCCAGTTATTGAGTCTGTAAGGAATGCATTAGAGTAGTGTCTAGTTGAAGCCGATAACGTGGTCTGTTTTATTGACTTACAATAGAGGAACGATGTGTGTAACATGTCCAAAAATCAGTTTGACCGGTTTTACGTTATTGAAAAGATTGCAAAACAATGAATCTACTGTAATAGCTACAGATAATATGGGGAGCATATGTTTTCTGGTTAAAATACCGTTTGCATTCTAGTGTGACAGATTACCCATTATACTGTATATTGCTTCTTTATCGCACGTACACATTTTTCTCAAAACAAGCTGAAAGAAGCACTGTCCTTCAATTAAACACAAAATCAGAATCAGGTGTATTTGTCAAGTATTTTTTTCTGAGCACCAGCTGCAGCATTTAGAACACAGATTTTAAGACATTTTAAGACGTACACAAAACATTGCAAAACGAGCAAAAACACACAACACGAACTGTCAATAAACTCTGCCTAGTAGGCATATGTACTGGGTAAATACTGTGTATAATTTTGCTGCCAGTAAAGCATCATTATGCATGAGTTCTACCTTTAATTTTCAGTATCTGAATACAAGATATATGGCTACTGTAACACCTGCTACTACTACCACCAGTCAAGCCACAGGAACACTAGCTACTACCACCGCATACCAGCCAATCAGAACTCATTCTCACTCACCTGAGTTCTAACACCTGTGTCCAATTTAGGTGTATTTATAGCCCTGTGTGTTCAGTGTGAGGTAAGGTTTGTTACGCGCAGCGTCCTTAGCCTTTAAGATAAGTTAATTTGATTGAATTCCTGTGTACCAGTCCTTATCTTTAGTCTTGTTTTCCGACCACGTTATTGCCTAGCCCTACTGTGACCTCCTGTATAGTTTTTCTCGCTTGTCTACGATTCTGCCTTAACCTTATTGTGACCTGAATAGACTCCGCGGTACTGACTGTGATTTTTGCCTCATCCCTGCCTGTATATCCCCACTGATTAAACTATTGTGCACTCAGCGCTTGGATTCAACCCCGGTCCTCAGAGTATTCATTACAGCTACAGTCAGTGTCCCGGTTTAAATGAACCAATGAACTAATATATTCTGCTCATGATTTACCCCTAAACAAAAGCTTGAATGACAATTGATCCCCAATCATGGATGACTACAGTGCTGACCGCATCTTGCCAGTGTGGAACTGAAAGCTTGTCTGGACAGAGAGACTGTCACAAGCACTAAAGACAGAGAGACTGTCACAAGCACTAAAGACAACCACAGACTGTCACAAGCACTAAAAACAAACAGAGAGACTGTCACAAGCACTAAAGACAAACAGAGAGACTGTCACAAGCACTAAAGACAAACAGAGAGACTGTCACAAGCACTGAAGACACACAGAGAGACTGTCACAAGCACTGAAGACAAACAGAGAGACTGTCACAAGCACTAAAGACAAAAAGAGAGACTGTCACAAACACTAAAGACAAACAGAGAGACTGTCACAAGCACTAAAGACAAAAAGAGAGACTGTCACAAACACTAAAGACAAACAGAGAGACTGTCACAAACACTAAAGACAAACAGAGAGACTGTCACAAACACTAAAGACAAACAGAGAGACTGTCACAAACACTAAAGACAAACAGAGAGACTGTCACAAACACTAAAGACAAACAGAGAGACTGTCACAAACACTAAAGACAAACAGAGAGATTGTCACAAGCACTAAAGACAAACAGAGAGACTGTCACAAACACTAAAGACAAACAGAGAGACTGTCACAAACACTAAAGACAAACAGAGAGACGGTCACAAACACTAAAGACAAACAGAGAGACTGTCACAAACACTAAAGACAAACAGAGAGACTGTCACAAACACTGTACCACAATCAATTTTCACATTTTGTTAGGTGTGAATGTAAATGTTAAATCTATTTTTACTGTTAATGTTTAATGTAAATATCAAATATTGTCAAATATTAATGTCAAATTTTTTGAAAATTGAATATTAAAATAAATACTGTAATTGTTCAAGCCCTTGTGTGTATTGTGTGCATTTTTTGCATGGAAAGTGTCCCTTCCAATCACATCAGGCAGTTGTCTCAAAATGTCCAGACATATTAGCCTAGGTTATTTCAGGAAAGAGGCCAATTGCAGAGATTGATCGTTCGTGATCATTTTAATAATCGCTGTAAGCTGGGGTCGGCTCTGGCTCGCTGTAGGCGGAGGTCGTCTCTGGCTCGCTATAGGCGGGGGTCGGCTCTGGCTCGCTGTAGGCTGGGGTCGGCTCTGGCTCTCTGTAGGCGGGGGTCGGCTCTGGATCGCTGTAGGCTGGGGTCGGCTCTGGCTCGCTGTAGGCTGGGGTCTGTTCTGGCTCACTGTAGGCGGAGGTCGGCTCTGGCTCGCTGTAGGCGGCTCTGGCTCGCTGTAGGCTGGGGTCGGCTCTGGCTCACTGTAGGCGGCTCTGGCTCGCTGTAGGCTTGGTCCAGCTCTGGCAGAACCAGCCATGCCCTCCACCACCTTCCAGCCACCTCCGGGAGCTGGTCGCTTAACCCTTTCTGGGTCCTCGAGGTTGGTGGATTGAAGGCAACGCTGTATAGCTATGGCGGGGCTCTAGGAGGGCTCAATAGGGGCTCCAGGGCCGTGGGTGGCGCTGAACCCGCATGTGTCTTCACCTGGCGCCTAGGAGCTGGGCGTACATGGGGAACTGGAGTCACCTGCTGGCTGGGTCCAACCCATAGGAAGTCCACCGCGGTGCCCCAAGAGAACCTCTTTAGCTCCCCCCTTACATGTTCTAGGGGTAGGTTTCTGGTGTGCTCCCTTGCCCTGTACTCTGATGGACCGCAGACCCATTGTTTTTGGCCCTGGTAGTCGCACCTGCCCTCACCAGCTGTGTGGTGTAGCTGGAACTAGCAGGTATAAGACAGGATTCCACTGTACCACACCAGTTAGGGAGTCCTCCTCCCCCACCTCATACTTATATTCATACATTTAATAAAACTAACACTCACCATAACTGTGGGACTTTGTAATAATGCTTAGCAAGTTGTATTCCCAAACTAGAACCCTAAATAGTCCTGTGATTAGCTAAATCAAGTCAGTTGTGCAAAATCAAAACAGACAGACCGGAAAACTAAAGTTGTGCACCCCACTAACAGTTCTCTGTAGAAACACAGCTCACCACTTGTGACAAGAGGGGTTGCAGCTGGCGTTAGGGCGGTTCTTCCGGATTGACCAACACAAGTCTGTTTACACACACAAGGAATATTTTCTGACCTCTAGCTGCAGTGTGTAAAACACACATTTTAAGACGTGCAAAAACAGTGCAAATAGAGCAAAACACACAACACGAACAGTCAAGAGAACCTGCCTAATTGGCTGATATATAAAATGTGGAATATGTGTCTCAATAGTGCAAAGGAGCAACGTCTAGATGTGTGTGCTGAAAAAGAACAGGGCGATGTCCAGGTACAAGTATCAAATTGTGCAAAAGAGCAATGTCAGGTTATAGTACAGGATGTCCACCGTGTTAATTTGTATCAGAGCCGATAGTGTCCAGGGTGGGTAGTGGGGGGTGTCTAATGCAGACTAGTGCAGCAGCATATTCCTTAGACTCACCGCCGTGGTGAAGAAGCTGTTCTTATGGCGAGGTGTTTTGTTCTTGATAGACCGCGTAGCCGTCTGCCAGAGGGGAACTGTTTATGTTGTGTGTTTTTTGCGTTTGTGCACGTTTAAAAGAAATACTGTACACAAAGTAACTTAAAGTAACCTAAAGTCCTTAAATCAACTCCTAAGCCAAAATGTCTCTCACACCAACACAAAAACAAACACACTCATATACACAAAATCCACCTCCTGTCTCTCACACACCAACACAAAAACAAAGACACACCGATACATAAAGACCACCTCCTGTCTCTTACACGCCAACATAAAAACAAACACACACACCTATACATAAAGACAGCCTTCTGTCTCTCACACACCAACACAAAAACAAACACACACCTATACATAAAGACCATCTCCTGCCTCACACACACCAACACAAAAACAAACACACACCTATACATAAAGACCACCTCCTGTCTCTCACACACCAACAGAAAAACAAACACACACCTATACATAAAGATCACCTCACACACCAACACAAAAACAAACACACACCTATACATAAAGACCACCTCCTGTCTCTCACACACCAACAGAAAAACAAACACACACCTATACATAAAGACCACGTCCTGTCTCTTACACATCTACAGAGCACTGGTCAAGTTAATGCTTTTGCTCTGGTCATAGCAGCTGTGTGTGGTTGATTGTCCTTGCCTGGGAAAAGGTCTATTTTAACCCCAAAAACAAGGGGGTCTATCAGCACCTCAAGGCACCATGTTGCTCCTGGTTCTAACCTCTGACCTTTGACCCTGACCCTAATCGATCACCAAATGACTACAAGTCGACCTGAGTTGGTAGACGAACCCTGTCGCCGGTTAAGAATCATGTTACCCATTTTCTTCAAGTTGAACTTTTACAAGGATGAAGGAAATAACTGACCAGGGACCTGTGGTCATTACTCCCAGAAGTGTCCCCAAGGTCCCATAAAGTGTCATTCTGGGATATGCAATGTCTTCAAGCGTTATTATGGTTCTGTTTGAAATATGAGTGTTTGCTATGTACGTACGTGCACGTTCATTTTATGCATCTGACGGCAGTGCGTGCGCGCATGTGTGTATGCATGTGTGTGTGTGTGTGTGCACAGGTGGTGCTGGGTGTTTGTCCTTTTGCAAAAAAGGATCACATTCAGAAAACGAACGGAAGTGTTTTGGTTTTAATCTGTTGCTTTCTTCCAAAGAAACACAGCCTTGTTGAAGAAATGTCCCAGAGCCCAGTTAAGCACAGCAGCGTATTTTTTATGTCAGATCAGTGGCGTGGTAGAGCAATCAAGCCTGTTATTACTCCAAGACCATATCTAGCAGTCAGGAAACACAGAGGTTATAAGTTGCAGAACCTCCCTCACCCCAAAAAAGCATTAACCTTGAGTTATGATTGGTTTGAAAGTAGGTAAGCAGAATACATTTTCTCTGGATGAAACATGTGTAATGCTTTACAGCAATTATAATTCAAATATTAACTTTTACTGTTGGTACTTTCCATTTAACCACTGTTCTCCACTGGTGTGCCCTCTGCACATTTGCAATTTGCTACATTGTTGAACTGAATACCTGCACATTTACTTATCCATGTCAATTGGACGTCCTCACACTGCTCTCCATATCTTTATCAAACTGCATTTCTTTGTACTGTACTTGTACTGTTCAATGACAATAAAGTTGGATCTAATCAAAATTAAACACAAACAAAACGGCCTTCTAATCTTTTTTACTTGAATTAAAACAAAATATTCCCAAGATTAACATTTAAAGTTTTTTTACCATAAACAAATATTCTGAAGAGCACACAGCCTGACAGGAAAGAACAGGCAGGAACTGAAGCAGTCACTATTACTGCCTACATCAGAATCTCACCTGACAACTATCAGACACCGAAAGAGACAGACACGGAGAGACAGACATGGAGAGACAGACACAGAGAGACAGACACAGAGAGACAGACACCGAGAGACAGACACAGAGAGACAGACACCGAGAGACAGACACAGAGAGACAGACACAGAGAGAGACAGACACAGAGAGACAGACACAGAGATAGACAGACACAGAGAGAGACAGACACAGAGAGAGACAGACACAGAGAGACAGACACAGAGAGACAGACACAGAGAACAGACACAGAGAGACAGACACCCAGAGACAGACACCGAGAGACAGACACAGAGAACAGACAGAGAGAGACAGACACAGAGAGACAGACACAGAGAGACAGACACAGAGAGACAGACACCGAGAGACAGACACAGAGAGACAGACACCGAGAGACAGACACAGAGAGACAGACACCGAGAGACAGACACAGAGAGACAGACACAGAGAGACAGACACAGAGATAGACAGACACAGAGAGAGACAGACACAGAGAGAGACAGACACAGAGAGACAGACACAGAGAGACAGACACAGAGAACAGACACAGAGAGACAGACACCGAGAGACAGAAACAGAGATAGACAGACACAGAGAGACAGACACAGAGAGAGACAGACACAGAGATAGACAGACACAGAGAGACAGACATGGAGAGACAGACACAGAGAGACAGACACAGAGAGACAGACACAGAGAGACAGACACAGAGAGACAGACACCGAGAGACGGACACGAGAGACAGACACCGAGAGACAGACAGTGATAAGTGGAGGGTTTAGGGCACAGACAGGGTTTTTGTCTTTGCTGTCATATTACCTATATTTGGTGTTTGGGTTCGTCTGTGTCGGTGTCTGTAGTAAGTGTGCGGGGTTCCATAGTGATGTTATTGCAGCTGGATGAGAATAGCAGGAGACACAGCGGTGAAGCGAAGCACCTCAGATTAACAGGTCTGTAACTGGAGAGGAAAAGCAGGAGTAACGGCTCAGTCTGGAACCCACACATACAACATACAAGCACAAACACACATATGTTTAAGAACTCACACACAGGTTTGCTGGCATCAGTTGCGCAAACGCTATAAGCACTCTGTTATATTTTTATTTTATATTTCCTCTCTACCCTCAGCTGCAGTGGTTTCTACGGAACACGCCACACGAGTGTGTCTCCATGATTTATCATTGTCCCATTTTACAGCCATGATAACATCTTAACCGTGTGTGTCTAGAGAGAATGGAGACACAGGGGGAGGAATGTTTCCTTCGTCCAGAATATGTGCCAAGTTGTGAGCTCGTCCACACTGGCTATTTCCTAACGTCCAGCAGCATCCCTCAGGAAGATCAAATAGCAGTTGATTTCGTTTCCTGTCAAACAGTTAACTCAGTGAGTCTGATTACTGCTTTGTGTAATTTGGACTGAGCGTTGTTTCACGTCTGGCCCGAGACTTCGACATATTTATAATAGTACAATGTCGTTTAAAGCGAAGACTTATGGAAATCAAACAGATATTTACCGCTGGTTTGCATGTGCTCATGTTTAAAGGCCCAGTGAGATATTTGTTCAGACAGTATTTTCTGTACATCCTGCAGATATGACCTTCCCTCCCTCCTCTCTCCCCCTCCCTCTTCTCTCCCCCTCCTTTCCCCTCTCCTTTCCTCCCCTTTTCTCTCATCTTCCCTCCACTCATCTCCTACTCTTAATGTCTGTGTACTGTTTGGCTTGTCTTTCTGTGGAAAATGTGTCATGTGGCAAGTTACCAAAACCCGTCAAGATGTTCAGCCAGTAAAATGACCCAGTGCAGTCCACCTTTAGCCCCGCATTAAAACAGCATCTCAGGCCCCTCAAAGAGAGTAATTTGGTCCAGAAGGTGTGTGTGCTTGTGCAAACCATTGTCACTGACAAAATAAATGTGCTTATTTTCACTGATGTGTCTGTCTTTATTTTATTGGCTAACCTTTTCTTGGCACTGGCTTATTCCACTGAGCGTGCCATTTTCCAATCCAGTTAGCATCACAAGATAGTGTGAACGGCCCAAATGAAGGGACAGTAGAGTTTCAAGTAGAGGATCCCAATGCAGACGTTACTCAAGTTTCCTTTTCCACTTAAACTGAAGAAAATGATTATGATTCAAGACACAAACCAAAATTGTTTTTCCAAAATAACTTTGATTAAAAAAAATTGGGAACAAGACGTCTTCTTGGACAGTGGTGGCCATAGAAGTTGGAAGGAGGAACCCGACTAACTGTCTGTTATTGGCAGAGATTTGGAACTTTCCTTGTTGTTGGTCAATTAATCTCTTGGTGATGTCAACATTGGAAAGTCATTAGAAAGTCCTGTTCTGATTAAAGAGTCATGTGAAGTATATCTACAGTGGATATAAAAAGTCTACACACCCCTGTTAAAGTGCCAGGTTTTTGAGACAAAGATAAATCATGTCAGAACTTTTCCACCTTTGATGTGACTTATGACTAAGAACAATTCAATTGAAAAACGAAATGAAATCTTTGAGGGGGGGAAATAAAAACCTTAATAAAAATAACCTTATTATATAATGTTTCACAATAAATGTGAAAACAGTTCTGAGATGATGTATCTTCAATGTCTCATTGTTTCACGACATTAAAACCTGGCATTTTAACAGGGGTGTGTATACTTTATATCCACTGTACCTATTACAGCGGCCAACTAAAAGTTCCAGAAAATCAATTATTTCGTATTTAGTTACACATTATACTTTTACAGTATAAGATACATTTCTTTGGTCCAGTATTATGTAAAATACATAAAAACACGTATACATTTTTAAAAGAGCCCTAAACTCTGCAGAATTCCAATTTCATGTATGGGAATACTAACAATACTCATTGACTTTGCCAGGAACCAGCCGCTGATGAAGTTCATCACCCCAATATGTGCTGCTGGATCAACTCGACACGTTGACTTAAATGGTAAAAAAATTCTAATCCATTTTAATACACTTTTTAGTTTCCATTGGACTTGACACTGTGCATACTGGAGACACGAGTCCAGATGAGATGGTGGTTAGGTCAACTACAGGGGTGGGAGGTCACACTCTCTCCTACAGGTCAGAAATAGCCATATTCTCAGTCCGTTCTTTCACAACACCAGCAGAGCCAACTCATGTCAATAACATACCTCGAGCACATACAGGAAGTCACAGAACACAAATGAGGAACACGCACATGGAACGCGCACTTGGAACGCGCACATGGAACACACATGCACATATTTTTACCTCAGTTTACTCTAGTTTAAGCTGATGGCTAAATCATGAGCACGCTGGCTGTTCGTTTGTTTTTCCTTCAGACAAAATTTTCCCAAATTGTCGCAATTCTATTGATTGAATAATAGACCATTTCCCCTCCATCAGGCTGTCAGTCTGAGGGCTTATTGCACGCTTTATGTGTGTGTGTGTGTGTGTGCGTGGGTGTCTGATAAGCTGTCTGTCACACCAGCACATGTCTCACCAGCACCGAACAGCTGGCAAAAGCAGGTCGGCCCGGCTTTATCAGGCCATGAAGTGTAAAAGAAAATGTTTGCTGGGGGATAAAAAAGTATCCCGGCACTCTGACAAAACAGGAGGAAAAGAGAAAAGTGGAGGGGAGGAGGTGAAAGAGGTAAAAGAGGAGGAATTCCATTGCCTGTTGTAGCAGCCTCAACTACCAGCCTATACAAATAAATCACACATCTGCTTCCAATGAGGCTGTGAAATATTAATGGTTTTATGCTTGTTATGAAATTCTTGTAAGGTTCTCCTCCCCCTAGCTCCAGTCAAGGGAGCGTGTATGTATTGCCGTCCTCACCCTGGATTCTCCCCTATCTGTTCATCGCTGTCTCTCTCTCTATCGCAGCAAAACAGGCTCCCACCTCCTCAACACGGAGTCTAAAAGTTCATTCCAGCCCCCCCATGCATGTCGAGGTCCACAGGCCCATGGGCGTATGGGTCCAGCGGCAAACGCTACGTGTCCCGAACCAAAAGGGCAGCTGTGAAAATAGAGAACAACAGATCGGAAAAAGACGAGTTGAACTCATAGAGAAACGGAGCAGAGCTCTCTGTCTATAAGCCGTCCCAGGATGTGAAAACAGATGATTACAGATAAAAGGAGGATTATGAACGAGAACATTCCAGTGTCCTTTCCCCCCCTTCTCCCCACCCTCTCCCCCCTTCTCCTCTTGCTCTTCTCCCTACCTTTTTCACACCCTATCCTCCACCACTCTCCTCCCCACCTTCTCCTCCCCCTCTCCTCCTCCCCATCTCCCCCTCTCCTCCCCACCTTCTCCTCCCCCTCTCCCCCTTCTCCTCCCCCTCTCCTCCCCTTCTCCTCCTCCCCCTCCCCCTCTTCTCCTCCCCCTCCCCTCTTCTCCTCCCCCTCTCCCCCTCTCCTCCTCCCCCTTCTCCTCCCCCTCACCTCCCCCTCTCCTCCCCACCTTCTCCTCCCCCTCTCCTCCCCATCCTCTCCTCCCCATCTCCTCCTCCCCCTCTCCATCTTCTCCTCCCCCTCTCCTCCCCACCTTCTCCTCCCCCACTCCTCCCCATCCTCTCCTCCCCTTCTCCTCCCCATCTTCTCCTCCCCCTCTCCTCCCCACCTTCTCCTCCCCCTCTCCTTCCCATCCTCCCCATCTTCTCCTCCCCCTCTCCTCCCCACCTTCTCCTCCCCACCTTCTCCTCCCCACCTTCTCCTCCCCTTCTCCTCACCAGGGGATGGAAGCAGGACTCGAGCTCACATGTGGCATCACTTAGAGAACCATCGAGCCCGGGTGAAGAACAGAGGACAGGGGAGAGGAGGAGAGAGGGGCGACCGCAGGCCTTTGAAGAGTGCGTGAATCCCTCAGCAGGTCCTTAATTAGCCACAGGCTACGCTAACCGACTGTTTATTTGCGACAGTGAGTCAGCCAAGGTCTGTGAGCCACGAGGCAGGGCTGGAGACAGGCTACATAGCTACCGAGGAGAGTGGCCATGTGGAACCCAATGTGGCTTCTGTGACGATGAGCTCAAACCATCGCTGTCCTACTAATAAGAGGTACTCTGGGTAGTATCTCTCTACAGAAGTATAGCAGGCAGATCATCTGTTATACATCTCTAATTTCACAGGACTGTTTGGCAAAAAACGAAAGGTAAGATATAATGGAAAATATATGTGTGAAATCCTTGTGAGCCAGACCACTAAAGAAGGACGTTTCGGCATTGAACCACAAGGTGTCAGTGTTGACCTGAAACGCACTGAAGCATCTCTACCCAAAGTGTTTCAGACTGTATGTGAGGCCCAGACTAGTGTTTGAGTCTCCATGTGGATAATTGTACAGACGATCACTCAATATATTCAAATTCATGAAGGTTCACCCCTTATAATTCTAGACCTATACAAAAAAATCTCTGAACTTGTTCTCTAGTTGTCTTGTTAGTATTTCTGGATGGAATGGTGTTCATCTCATGGTTTTGACAGTGTATGGACGTATGTAACAGCAATGTGCCCAGACCTTCAGAACCTGACACGTATCTATTTCTATAAGGGACAAATACGAGTGTTGCCGGGGCACTTTTCTCGCGTGCCAACGCATGAACATCTCTGTTTACCTGTAAACGGATCGCTCAGTAATCCCCAAACTCTTCCTAATCTTGTCACATGTGTCCACAGACGACTAATAATAGAGGAAGCTCCTGCTGAGTCGGAACACACGGACACTTTCACCACTTCCTCATTGCGTGTTGGACGACGCCCCTCGACCTGCTTCCCGCTCAAATGTCCAATCATCAATCCAGGCGGTCTTAGGGGGCCTGGTTAACGTTTCACACAACGCTCTGACACATCTCAGGACACGGAACCATTTGATCTACTGCATTTTCATAGGTCTCATACAGGTCTCATACACACAGAATAATATGCCGAATAGAGAATGCAGTGCTGTACATAAACCACATCAGGAAAGGTGTGCATTCTAGTCTAGTCCCGTCCTGTCTTATTCAAGGGAACCCAAATTACACATCGGCATTTTTATTCTTTAACTAGTCTATGGTCATAAATGCATGCTTTAGTTTCACCCATTTCTTTGTAATGTTTGAATGCTAAAGAATAGCATTTGTCACGCATTCTACATACACATGCATGTCCTGGTACCGATTCTTGCACATCATCATGTTGAAATCATCCAAAAGTGTACAAAATGTATTACAAAGCACTTAATAAAGACTTGAACAGAAGGCATGAAGAATTATGAAATCTGTTCCATGACTTGGTGGCATTTTTGGACACATCCTGTTTAGATTATCTATAAGTGATGTTGCTGAGCTTCAGAATGAGTCAGATACCTTCAGATGATTTAGACATGATGTGTGAAAAATGATATTATTAGACGTGAATGGGATTAGTGCCCCCAAATGCTAATGTCTCCCCATTTGGAAACAATGCCAGGGAACAACACCCCAGCATGGGAAGCTGGTGAATGACGTCCATAGAAGGCTGCCAATAGGAGCCACGGCTGGTGAATCTGTGTGGGTAATATTAGTGCAGTTGGCTTCAACCTTCATTCATCTTCTTCTCTCTACATAAGGCATCCTTCATTCATCTTTTGTCTACATAAGGCATCCTTCATTGCGTATGCGTATATTAGCCAACAATCTTTTTATAATAATAAGAAATGGATGCAAATATGTTGACCAACATCAACTTGCCCTGGCAAGATTTCCGACAGATATCAAAATGCGGAGTGGTAGGAAACCTGGACAATATAGAAGAATTGCATTAGATTTTATGTGGATTACGACTCGTATTTCACTTAATTTACCTGCCCCCATATGTTGGGGTGACCTGTCCCTTCTGCTCCTAAAGTAAATCCACAGAAATCTATATAGACTCTATTATATAGACTATTTTTCTGTTGTTGCTTCAGTAGTTTTTCAGCAGATGGATTTCCTGGTGCATAACATCCTCTCCTGTAACTGGTTTAGTCAGTCAATGCCCAGTGGACCCAGAAGGCACCTGGTGTCCACAACAAAAGCCCATTGAACAACTCCCAACTAAATAGAATCAACTAAATTGACTAATTTTGAAAACAAAATTGGGCTGAATTAAATCTACATGATAAGTTTTATAATTTTGAAAACAAAATTGGGGTGAAGTAAATCTACATGATAAAATTCATAATTTTGAAAACAAAATTGGCTGAAGTAAATGTCAGAAAATGCAAAAAGGCAATATCTTATAACCAACAGTGACATGAGAGGGATGCAGGTGTACGGGCATAAGATTCGATGTACTCGTATTATCTTCACCAGACATTCACCCATACTGGCCAACCCTCAGAATCTGGCTTGTTTTGTCTATAATCTAAAAATATACATTGGTTATTTCTTATTAAATGGGATGCTGGCTGCTGTATCTCCTATGTAGATTGCTAGCAGACTTAGAACAGGCATTACTAGGATTAGATAAGATAGGACTATATATTGTCTCTAGTGTCACCTCTTGAAAACAAATTTACATGATGTTGACTTGTTAATAAAAGCCTTCAAGTTGGTACCATTTACCCTTCAGGACCTGGGTGACACGAGGCCAGCCATGAGGCAGCAACGTTAGATGGAGAGATAAGGAGTTGATACATAGCTGTTAGGAATGAGGTGGATGATTCAAAGAGCATTAGGACAAAGTTGGAATTTTAGTCAGGACAATCAGGACAACACTAAGCGCGATGGGATTTTTCATTAACAGTGAGGCCACCGATTTACAACTAAATCTTGAAGATGGCATCCAACACTGAGCAATGGAAGCTGACCTTAAGATCCTAGTAAACAGCGCCCTCTACTGGTTCTCCAATACCATGTCCAACAGCATCTGGTCTTCCCACACACACACGCACGCACGCACGCACGTAACCAATCTCAATTCAAACCCATCTTTGTCACCAGCAGACCACAATTGGGTGATAAAAAGGCTAGAATAATGATGTTTAGATGCATTTATTTTTATGTATTATCTCCCCTTAATCCTCAAAATTCATGACAAAAAATTAAGTCGTCCAGTTTTATCCAAAAATGCTTCGACAAAATCTTTCATTATATGGCCATGAGTTGTGTACATCAGGACCAGGCTCTGTGTACGGCAGTAGAGCCCAGTTTAATAATGGACTAATTGCTTGGAGTCTATTAATGAAAATACTTGTTACTGAAATGTGATTTGCCGTCAATAAATACATACGCCACGACACCTCCGTGAAATAAGTACACTACTTAACTTGAAAATCCTAAGGTTGTGTGTAGCTCTAAATAAAGTATATCCGGTGGATTCAAAAAAAGTCACATGATTTGAACAACATCCCAGGTCCCAATCAACCTCTGTGTTCAGGTCAAGACAAGACATATTTTTAATATGCCTTAACACAGGTTTAATATATAGTCTAGGCAAAGATAACTGTTCAAACAAATACAGATTCAGACAGGTTTAAATACAAAAATACAAATTCGTTGAGTTTACTTGGCCAGGGAGAATACAACAGACTTAGCCCAGGGACAATCTCTAAGCCAAACACATTATTATACATTTTTGCAATAGAATTTTTGTTTTAAAAAACAGTTTTGGGATTGTGAACACTTTCTGACTCTTTTATTTTTACACATTCTGACAAGATTAACTCAGTAAAACTATGGTATACTATTTTAATTTTCACACAGTTTTGATTTTGTCCATCTAACAGTGTGTAAAGTTGGGTTTTAACAATTATACTGCATACATTATTTTTGAAATGACTCCGGGGTCCAAGTTGACCCAGCGGACCGAGCTACTGCCTCGGGTGGACATGTACTGCTGAAGTATGGGTCTGCAATCAATCTACTGCTTTTTTGTTGAAAAAATTATATCATTCACAATTTTCTGTCCAATAATGTTTGTTAAAAAAATGTCTCTCTATACAGTTATCCAAATATTTTATGTCATTTTAAGTCTTCACAGTCAGTCACAATTTTTTGAGGGCACCATAGCTACTTTTAAGATAATGCATCACTGTAAAACAACTGATCTTTGGTTAAAAAAAGAAAAGGATAAGACAACTGAATGAATTAGAGATTAAGTGGAGAGGTGAAAGCAAGGAGGCGTGGCCACATCGTTGAGAGCTCTTCTTAGGCTAGAAGAATCGCTTCAGGCCACCCACTGTCTGCTGTTGGGGATCCCAGCTTTAAGCGTTAGAGTTTTTCTTTTCCTACACCCACAAAACAACTTTCCAGGTAACCCCATCCCAGTGCAGCCAAGTACAGGCAGGTAATGAAACAAGCTGACACTACAAATCACTCACACGGTTGGGCAAAAGATTACAGGCCAGGGATCATCTGCCGCAAATAGGATAAGGGCTGATTAGGGCTGATTAGTTTGGATGACGTACTGTCACTTTGTGGCTCAATTACTCGGCTCCTTTCCGGGCTGCCTCCTTTTGCAGGAAAAAGATTCACTGGGTATAGCTGTGTAGCCCGACATCCTGTCATTTTGAGGAATTTCATGTGAATATTTTTTTGTTAATTTTCGGTGGCAGACCAATCTGTCTACCCAGCACTATGGACTTTCCTGATTTGAGGGTGGTCAGAATGGATATGAAGAAAGAAACCACTGCCAAAACACATTCTGCTGCTCTTTTCTGGAACGGATTACAATTTTCCTACTGAAACTCTACGCCACAGGAGCACAGTTGCCTAAGTTCAACTGAATTACTTAACCGTGCTGAAGTAAAAACTCACTGAGAAACCGCTGAGAATAAAAAGTTACATTGAAATTTGTTTCCATTTTAAATTCTAATTTGGATAATATATAGTCCACTCCGAGATAAGCATGGCAATGCTGAAGGTAAAGTTTGACATGGTCAAGAGGGTGAAACTGGCACAGGGCCTCTGGATCATGTACTGGCTGGCGGTGATGGCCGGCATTCTGGTCTTCGGCCTGGGGCTCTTCTTTAAGATTGAACTCCGGAAGAGGAGCGAGATGATGGACAACAACGAGAGCCATTTTGTGCCCAACCTGTTGATTCTAGTCGGCCTGGCGGCCTGCGGGCTCAATGTTTTCGGAGGCAAGGTGTGCCACGACTCCTTGGACGCGCTGAAGTTCAGTAAGTGGAAGCCGATGGTCAAGAGCTACCTGGTGGGCTGCTTCGCTTTCAACATCCTCTTGTTCGTCACAGCTCTGCTGTGTTTCTGCATGCAGTTCCAGCTCTACTTTGCTCTGGCTGAGGGTCTGAAGAACGGAATAAAATACTACAAGGACACTGACACGCCTGGACGCTGCTTTATGAAGAGGACCCTGGACATGACCCAGATCGAGTTCCGCTGCTGTGGCAACAATAACTTTCGGGATTGGTTTGAGGTCCAGTGGATAAGCAACCGCTACTTGGACTTCAGTAATGACGAGGTCAAAGAGTGAGTAGTGACATCTGGTGCCGTTAGTCGCTTTGGAAATAATGGCCAAACAGTACATTAGTACAGTAGTAGTTAACATCTACCTAACCTAATTCTGCCATTCCACCAAAACTCCTTGGTCCTGAAAACGTCAGTACTTGGTAAAAGAAAGAAACAGGATTTATTTATTCATGGAACATATTGCAGACAAAGTCTCTGTCATTCCAGCATGTAGCCTCTGTCTTTACCCATCTGCTGGTTGTGATGTTTAGCAGGAAGCTGGAGTTAGCAAATGAGAACAGGTTGCACTGTGCATGTGTGGTAGCGTCAACTCAGTGTAAAACACACAAATAGTGTTTAGACAACACTTTTCAGTTATTAGCCATAAATAGACAACTTTTGTTGGTGTACTGAGCAGACAGGATAGAGCGGTGCACCTGTGTTTTCAGGGTGTATCCTAAAGAGGGTCAGGACAGGATAAATGTAGAATTAAAGCGCTGTAAGTGGGACACACAGGACACAAGTGTAAGTTGACTCAGGCTTCTGTGCCAAGTTCTGATAAGTCAATAATCTCCCTGGATATAAATGCCCTTCACAGCTTAATGTCTCCCTACATCATAATAAGACAGTAGTGACTGTCACCTGACCACGCCTAACCAATCGTATTATAGCCCTCCCCCTCTCCGCAATATCGTGCCTCGGTTGCAACTGATATTAAAGTTCGGCAATAGGGACAAGGGGGTGTGGTATATGGTGTAGTGTATGGTCAATACACCACAGCCATGAGTTGTTATTACGCTCTGAGTCGTGGAGTTCCTGGATTCAGCACCTTGCTTTGTTATGCCATTATTATGCCACAAACTTCAAAGGTGCACAATTGCTTTTATAAACCAACATTATCAAAGTAGAAAAAAATGTTTTTATGTGTACAGTACACAGCAGCTCACATACAACAGTGTCCAGCCAATCACCTTTCATGATTTAAACAGTTTTATCTGGTTTATAATGAGAATTTATATTCCAGGGTTAAAGGGGTAGTTGATTAAAGGGATAGTGGATTAAAGGGATAGTTGATTAAAGGGATAGTTCATTGGTGTCCTTACCCAGCAAGCTCTCTATGAATAAGGAATGACAACAATCCCACACATATTTTGGCCATTTGTGGGACCAATCAAATTACTTTTTTTAGTAACTATTCACATATTCAATCTATTATATTTAATTTACTGAGATGCACAATCAATTCAACCTTATATGGAATGGATATTCTGGACATTCAGAACACAGTATAACATGTGTACATTGTGCATGCGTGTTTCTATGTTCATTTGCATAAGAGATACATGCTGTCATGATCCCATCAAGCAGGTCCATAAGAACCCGGTTATTCGCACTTTTGTCATCAATACTTAGAAGACCCAATCACTTTTCACCTGTCAACAATGCTTATAAGCCATTGATTTGTTCATACCGTTTTAGTTCAAATGTTTACATTTTGACATGTGCCGAGTTAAGATCACATATTGCCATGTGAGCCTTACTTAAAATTCCTCCAAATGGGTGTTCATCTCCATGCTTCATGTCTTGTTTACGGCACTGACGTACGCCTGTTTTACGCGGATGACGCCATTGTGACGCCTCTAACGTATGTCTCTGGACCTTTTTCCCACAGCCGTGTCCTGAGCAACGTGGAGGGCAAGTACCTGATGGAGGGGGTCCCCTTCAGCTGCTGCAACCCCGGCTCGCCCAGGCCCTGCATCCAGCACCAGCTGACCAACAACTCGGCCCACTACGACTACGACCACCACACAGAGGAGCTGAACATCTGGACCCGGGGCTGCCGTGAGTCCCTGGTGGCCTACTATGGTGGCATGATGAACAGCATCGGGGGACTGATTCTACTGTACATCGTGCTGGAGGTGAGAAAGGCAGGGACATAAGAAGAGCTTCTGGAAGGTTCCTCACACAATGTCTATCACTTTAGAGAGTAGTGCTGCCATTGTGTTGGAGATGAGAAAGGCAGGGACATAAGAAGTGCTTCTGGAAGGTTCCTCACACAATGTCTATCACTTTAGAGAGTAGTGCTGCCATTGAGCTGGAGGTGAGAAAGGCAGGGACATAAGAAGAGCTTCTGGAACGTTCCTCACACAATGTCTATCACTTTAGAGAGTAGTGCTGCACATACTGATGTTCACAGGGCAGACAGACACTATCCTTGACTTAGGTACTGTCATAAAGATGTGTTAGGGTACGTAGAAGCACGGAGACAGATGTTTGAAAGACTAAGAATAGAGACGCTCTACAGGTTAAAGAGATAGGGTCCAGTCAGTCCAGATAGGCCACACCTTATTGCACAGTTTAGTAGGCCAAAATGTTAAACTGCCTGTTTTTTACTTCTGGAGAGCAGGTGGTAGATAACATAACACAACCAATACCATCTAGACCTTCTGACAAGCAGACACGAAATGATGGCATTACATGGGAGGTCTTAGGACTGACTGGAGTCGACTTCAATCCAAATAAATCAATCAAATGTATTTTATAAAGTCCTTTTACAAAAATGTTGTCACAAAGTGCTTTTACAAACACCCAGCCTGAACCCGACAGAGCACACATCAACAAGTTGATACACAAATGTCTTGCCAACTGAATAAAGTAGATCTCTAGTGTCATCTTTGAGTGTGTAGGTGAGCATATAACCACCAACCACAATTACCTGATGTACGTCTCTGTTAACAATATAACCATATGACCCTTTCCAAGTTTCACTCCTATCCTTTTCTTCTCATTTTACTTAGAATATCTTGTATCCCCTTAAATAATATAACACTTTATAAACAACATATCTTTTCGATACATAATCCTGTGGGGCTCTAACATAGCTTGGGGAAAATAGCTTGGCCGATTATAGCCCACAATGACAGGTACAATAATATTGGTTCTGAAAGGTTGAGGTGTTTGCTTTACTGTTGGTATGAAATAGGGAGAGAGGATTAGGAAATTTAGAAGTGTTAAGCTGGGCAGAGCAGCTAGAATTCATGGAAGCAAGACTTACTGTACTTCATTGACAGACTAAGCGCCAACTATGCTGGTATATTAAAATAAAAATTATCAGCTCAGCCCAAATCCAAATTTAAGACCTAGGTCAATTGATCAGTGTAAATTGGTGTGTAATTTATGTCAAGCGGAGAATCACAAGTTCAGTTAGTATTAATGGCTCAGTCAGTGATATTTGATTTATGTTGTGTGTTTGTGGATCTGTCAGCAATACGTATGCAGTGTGTCTGTGGCTGATACTTTATTTATGTTGTGTGTCTGTGGCTGATACTTTATTTATGTAGTGTGTCTGTAGCTGATACTTTATTTATGTTGTGTGTCTGTGGCTGATACTTTATTTATGTTGTGTGTCTGTGGCTGATACTTTATTTATGTTGTGTGTCTGTGGCTGATACTTTATTTATGTTGTGTGTCTGTGGCTGATACTTTATTTATGTTGTGTGTCTGTGGCTGATACTTTATTTATGTTGTGTGTCCGTAGCTGATACTTTATTTATGTTGTGTGTCTGTAGCTCTGTCATGTACATTCTCTGTGTTGTGTCTGTCCCTTAGGCAGGAGTAATGGTTGGATTACAGTACCTGACCACCTCCTTGGAGACGATGACAAATCCAGACAACCCAGAGAGCCCGAGTGAGGGCTGGCTCCTGGAGAAAAGCGTGAAGGAGACATTGGCGGACATCATAGCGAAGATAAAGAGCATGGTGGGATTGGCGAACCAGGTCGGAGAGGGGGAGGAGGCTGTGGCCACTGTGAGTTGAGATAGTCCCACCGTAGAGGGAGTGAGGCTTGTCCTACCGACGGGAGCTCAAAGAGGAGGAAGAGAGAGAAATCTTTTCAGAGAAACATCACACAAAACACACACACTTCGACACAACACACACATGACATGCTGATTATACTCACGGATACTCAGACACGACCTGTCCAAAGTTAAAAACGAAACCAACCATTCACATGACCTAGGACCCAAACTCAAAACTGTGAATGTATATCATGTATATCATAATAATTCTGTATATATGTTCATCAGAGTCTATTTTTTAAAAGAATTACGGAAAATATATTTGAACGGTCAAATAATATGTACATGAAATTTGACTTGTGACTATGCAGAAAATGACATTTCTTTATAAATAATCCTCCCCTCCCAGCATTCCTCTCCACGAAAAGTGACGAGCAGACCGAGAAACCATCCCGCCTAACACAGTTCATATATTTTCATATCTTATAGTTTTACCTCCATGTCTTTGTTACACTGCACAACTTGTGTTATGCGTGGACACGTAACCCGATAGCTACACGCAGATCAAAGTGTTTCTGAGAGGTAATGACAAATGTATCTTATCCATTTGCTCGATTGAACCAAATCTTCCAGTCCGAAACGCAAACACTATCCACGCCGAATGAAACCCACTCAATCGGTCTAATACGTCCTCTTATGGCAGCTTAAATCGGGGCAGCTGTATACCCGCACAGGGTCCTGGCAGTCCCTCCCAGCCCCGCCCCACTCTGTCTCAGCACCCTGAGGGGAGACACAGGCAGGTCCCGGCCGGACAGGGCCACACGCATTCATGTCGATATCACACAGACTTACTGCACGAGTGTTGCTATCGGGTTATATGTTTGCTTCATGTACGAGGCAGATTGAACTCGTTTGGTACTCCCTTGAAGGGCTACTGCGGGCTGAGTGCCCAGATGAGGTGCTGCCGGCATGTGTGAGAAGAGGGTTCTGTAATTTTAATTAAGAGAGAAAAAGTTACAGATTAGCAGTTTAAATCAGCGTAGCCCTGGGAGACTGTAGAGATATGGATTCATTTTCAGTTTTATTTTTACTCTGACAACTATGTTTTTCTTTGTAATGATGCCAGATTAATCCTTTCTGTAAATTTGAATATTCATCAGCAGAAATGTCAGTCTTGTTGGTTGGCTGGAGCATTTAGCAGTTCCATTGTGAAAGATAAAGATAATTAAAGAGAATAAGAGTGTGCTTGTCTGTTTTGTCCATAGAGCTTAGCTTGACATTCATCATTTATGAATCACGATCACCGGTGGCATATTCTCCATTTGTGTACTCACATGTGTACTCACATGTGCGCTAACAGATATACAGTCTTCTAATTAGCATTTTTTTATTTTAAGGACCCAGCAGGAACCAAGCTTTACCTGATGGGATCAGTGGGACGTATATATTCCACACGGCAGGGAGTCAGTACTCAGCACTGTTTCAGGACAAACAAAGAACTACATTTTAACTGGGCCACCTTTAGACTAAATGACCTCGTGCAGGATAAAACACGTAAGCGCATACGCTTGACCTTCATTAGTCCTCAATAGGGAAGGTGATTCGGACTTCAGGGGGACATCCTGGTTGCTATATGTAAACAGGAAGCATATCAACGGGTTTAGGTCATCCCAAGCCAGGACAAAAAATACATTTTAAAGGGTACCTAGGCCTATACCTACGCATTTTTAATGCACTGGCATGTCCACCAAAACAATAACCTCATGTTTGCTCAACCGGGGTACAGGCAGAATTCCACAGGTACAATATCGACATTTGTATGTGTTAATTGACCTGGGAAGACCGAATTACATGTGTCCTCTGGAATGTTCTGGAACCTTGAGGGGATGGTATTAAGGGCATTAAGAGGCTTTGATGTGCAGATTATCCCCATCAGGTGATGGCAAGGACAGGTGCTTGTGACGCAGGGAGAAGCCTAAAGCATCAATGACTAGATAAGGGTCAAGAGGAGGGAGCTCCTGCAAAAACACCTCCCAATTCTCCTCCAATCCTCAGGAGGACTGGACATTTGTTCGTGTCCAATGTCAAAACATTAAATCTAACGACTGGTGCTTTAGAAAAGATCCTGGTGAATGTTGTCACTCAAGGTTTGTCTAAAAGATCAGATTTTCTCTTGAGTGTTAAAATGTTTGTGTTTTTTTTTACATGAAACTATTTTGAAAACTGTTTTTGTTTTGAATGCATGTAAGGTTGATTGTAAAAAAATATGTTATTTAGCAAATTATTTTAGACGTCTGTTTTTTATTATTTAAAAAAGTATGCACAAATGTTTTTTGCAATTGTATAACGTAATATGTACAACTACAAATGAAATCACTTCATAAATAGTTAAGATATTTTCAGCATGAAGGATATCCTTGCAAGTAATTATAGTAATATACTGTATATTTATTCATATTGATGTCCAGGATGAGAATGCATACATAGTGTCTTTCCTGTACAAGTTAAAGTCAGAGAATATTTTAATGAAGCTTCCAAAAATATCAGCTCACCTTGAAACTTTCTAACCTCATCTTCTCTGTAATCCTGGTTCACCGTTGGTTAAATGGTTTAGTGTTCTTATTAAACCATCAGCTCCATTCTCCAGTTGAGCCTTAGGAACCTAATCCACTTTGTTCTCCACAGTGGTCATGCTAGGATGCCCTGACAGATCTGGGACAGGACTGCTTCTCACAGCAAACACATAAGCCCACAAAGGGCTCGGTATTTAGACTTTGTATAGACAAAGACCTCATGACAGCATTTGTATGACAATCCAAAGGTCAGAATAAACGGTATTTAGGATCAAATGGCACATGAAAGAGTTAACAAACGAAAGAGTTAACTTGAAACTGATAATAAAGGATAAAATGTATTATTTTACAAATATAATTACTCTCTGAAAACCTCTTATTATTGCACTTCCTGTTCAACCAAGAAGACAGCCGGACCAAACGGCTGGTGGCGAGGACGTGAGGACGTGACAAGTAAACGCACACCGCCAATCCTTCCTCAAAGGTGACCAATTTGCATGTTCCTTATAGGACTCTCTGCCATAGTGCCTTAACATTCTGCACGACTCAGATAGTCATACCTTCAACATAACAACAATACTGGTACAGAGCTGTTTTCATGTTTTATCACTTTGACAACACAATGGGAGGGATTGTAGAACAATGCACCATACAGAATTAATTCAAAGCTTAGAGGCATATAGACGGCACCCTAACATCTGGGACAGTTGGCAGGATAAAGTCTTATGACGAATAAAAATGCAGAAGACTTAAAAAAGTATACAAGTGACTTAGCCTAGTGGTCGCTAGACAAGGCCAGCTAACCACAGGATATAAAAAGCAAAGTAAGGGCTTTATAGTTTCAAATAAACCACAATACACAATGGAAAACGCAGCATTAATCTCAAACCATGAACAAAAGGATTTAAGTATAAAAAAAGCCAAATTCCTGAAAAACAATCCCAACTTCAGCCAGATGTCTTGCAAGTTGTTGAATATCCAATTTAAAGTAGATGACATCACGAGTAAAATTCCAAGATATTTATATAATGTTACCTCAATCCCATTGCCCTGATAAGTTATCCGCAGGATCAACAAGCAAAGACGTCTAGGTTTCTGACTAAAATACCCTGGTACTGGATACATTCAGAACGCAGTTGACCCCTAAAAAATAGCCTCATAAAATTCCCCCACCATAAGTTACAGAAATTATTAAGTTCCCGCTCATGAAATGTAATTTAAACATCAAACCCACCATTGGTGGCCATTGACAAAACATTATACACATATGCCAACCAATGTAAAAGCCTGCCGTTTCAAGGCTGTAGTGAGTTAACTGTGAGTACTTTGCTACTCACTAATGAATAAACTAAGGTCTAATTCTAAATGTCACTTGGGCCAATTTATCCTTTAGAAAGGACACATCCATATTACTGTCAGTAAAGAAATATTTTTGTAACAGCATACAGTTCAACCGGAAAGTATTCACAACGCTTCACGTTTTCCACATTGTGTTATGTTACAGCCTTTTTGCAAAATGAAATAAAAGATTTCTCCCTCAATTCTACACACAATATCCCATAATGATAACTTATTTAACTTATAGTATTTTTTTTTTATTGAAGTCCACCTGTGGTAAATTCAATTGACTGGCCTTGATTTGGAAAGGCACACTCCTTTTTATATATTGTCCCACAGTTGACAATGCATTTAAAAGCACAAACCGAGCTGCAGCATTGGTCTGTGAAGTGAAGAAAGGACAACCATCTCTGCAGTACTCTGGTAGAGTGGCCAGACTGAAGCCATTCCACAGTAAAAGGCACATGACAGTTCGCCTGGAGTTTGTCAAAAGGCACCTGAAGGACTCTCAGGCCATGAGAAACAAGATTGTCGCATGTGATTAATAAAATATTGAACTCTACGGCCTGAATGCCAAGCATCATGTCTGGAGGAAACCAGGCACCACTCATCACCTAGCCAACAGGCACTCCTCATCACCTAGCCAACAACATCCCTAAAGTGAAGCAGGGTGGTGGAAGCATCATGCGGTAGGAACTGGTAGACCAGTCAGGATCGAGGGATGAATGCAGCAACATGTCCAGAGACATCCTTGATGAAAACCTGCTCCAGAGCACTCAGGACCTCAGACTATGCCGAAGGTTTATCTACCAACAGGACAACAACCGTAAGCACACAGTGAAGATAACAAAGGAGTGGCTTCAGGACAACTCGGTGAATGTCCTTGAGTGGCCCAGTCAGAGCCCAGACTTGAACCCGATTAAACATCTCTGGAGAGATCTGAACATGGCTGTTCACCGACACTCACCATTCAACCTGATGGAGCTTTAGAGGTCCTGCAAAGAAGAATTGGAGAAACTGCCCAAAAATAGATGTGCTTGTAGCATCATACTCCAAAAGACTTGAGGCACTAATTGCTGCTTCAACTACGTATTGAGCAAAGGCTGTCCATCCTTATGTATATGTCCTATTACATTCCAAATTTTTCACATATCTATTTAATCTAATTTTAAAAATCACTTTGTCATTATAGGGTATTGAGTATAGATTTCTCCAATCCTTCTTTTAATACAATTTAAGGAAATGTGAGTTTCTGGTGAGGTGGAAGGCAACATGTTGGTCTGGGAAACAGGATTTAGGAAAAGATAAATCTAGAATTTGTGGAGTCTTTCTGGAAGATATTCAGAAGGCTCTTAAGACTCAGAAGGTCAACAGCATCATGAACCGTACAAAGTAACAAGACAATATAAACACAAATCTGTTTGTCAAGAGGTTGAGAAGCAAGAAATCTTAAAATCTTAAATCAAAATCATTAATTGAAATCAGTCTCCATATTTTAAACACATTTTAAAAATTTCAATTAGCGCAGTAATAGATATTAAGGAAATGGAGCATTTCATACAGTAAAATAGCATTACCAACCCATTTCCCAATACAATACACCATATAACAGTGTTAGAATTATGTATTTTAGTCTTGCTCATCTTTAACAACATTGTTAACATATACATGCTAGGCCTTCTCCACAGACCAAGATCACACAACTGGACAGAAACAATCATTATTTTTTCCTTTAATTTGGTATTGTTTTACAATATAGTACAGTGTACTTTATACAATAATTCACATATTAACAAGTCTGTTTGTGACCAGATAATAATGCAACCTAACTATATGGAGTGAGTCAACATAAAGTCGATACTGGTTACCATGAGAACATGCCAACAGAGTGAGGGAACAATCGAAAGGCTTACGGACCCAGCGGTCTACGGGACGCCCTGTGGTCAGGGATGCCGGCGGTCAGGCACGCCCTGCGGTCAGGCACGCCCTGCGGTCAGAGTGACCATGCAAACACCCAGCTTCTAAAACATTATACATGTGTTTTCATCCAAATTGTACATTTCAGAAACAAAGTTCTGACCAGAGCTAAGAGTTACACGACCACGGGAGCCAACCCAAACCCTGGGCTGCAACTAGAGGCAATAACTAAGACCAGAGTGTTTTTCAAGGTCAGAACAGGTGGAGGGTCAAACCATTGGCCGGTCTTCTCTTAAATTCGGTCCATGTATAAAAAGGGCTGAAGAGATATGCGTTCTGTATAGTCATCCTTCAAAGAACAAAGTTTCTACTGAACATCAAAAAATTACAATACAAAGAAACAGATTAACCAAACAAACAAACCCCATCGATGCACAACATCCACATCAGATAAAAGTAAAATAGATAACATGGCTCTCCAACCAACCACACACACACACACACACACACACACACACACACACACACTCACACACACACACACACACACACACACAAATACCAAAACAGAAAGCAACAGCCTTGCAGTGAAGGCTCATATCCGTGGGTTAAGGGGGTTCAATTAAATATAGTGTTAAAAAACAACGCACAGACAAACAGTCCGGATACATTCTGAACGCACACATACACAACTTGCAAAAAAGACTGGACAGACGCTACCCAACACACTGAAACACCAACCACACAGGCACTAGTCACACACCAAAGCAGAAATATCCACAGCGGATTTGTATCTCCTTCCATTGGGTTGTAAAGTCCTGAAATTCTGAAGTAAAACAATAATAATACGTTTATTTGGATGCCCATTAACTACTCGTCCAGAGCCCAAGGAAACGTGGGGGTCCATCAGGCTAGTGTAAACTCGACAGAAAAGCACCATTTATTCTGAATGAGGATTATTCAGCTGTTGGACTGAAACTTTCATTTGGGGGGGGGGTCTGAAATCAAATGGAGCCGGATACTGGTTAAATGCCCAACCTGACTGCAACTTAAGACCAATCAAATGAAATGTCTGATAATGGCAATTAATCTGGAAGTAAACAAATGTCTTAGAAATAATTGAATGGTACTTCAAACAGGCAGCATTTAAATAGCATTCCTATTAAATTATACTCTGTAGCATTCAAGTTTCACCTAAGCCAAACCATGGGAGCCCTAAATATATATATATATGAATAAACATTCAAAAGTTTGGGGTCACTAGAAATATCCTTGTTTTTGAAAGAAAAGCAAATAGACAGCATTGAAATAACATATACTTGATCAGAATCACAGTGTAGATGACATTAATGTAGCAAATGCCTATTGTAGCTGGAAACAGCATATCTTTTATGAATATCTACAACAGTGTACGGAGGCCTATTATTAACAAGCACTAATGTGTTCCAATGGCATGTTGTTGTTTGCTAATCCAACGTGATCATATTAAAATGCTGCTCAATGATCACTATGGTTTGTCAATCATTAGACATTTTTATCCATTATGATTAAAGAAGCTGTAAATGTGGTCTTATTTTGACTAGTTGAGTATCTGGAGCATCAGCAATTGTGGGTTTGATTACAGGCTCAAAATTGCTAAAAACAAAAAATGTTCTTCGGAAACTTGTCAGTCTATTCTTGTTCAGGGAAATTAAGGCCAAATTGCCAAAAAATGAAATCTCACACAACACTGTGTACTACGCCTTCACAGAACAGCGCAAACTGGCTCTAACCAAAATAGAAAAAAAGCTGGGAGGCCTGAACTAGAGGACAAATACATTAGTGCCTTGGTTGAAAAACACCTCAGTAGTCACCTTAGCTTCAGGCAGCTTCATTAAATAATAATTGCAAATCACCATCTCAACATTGACAGTGAAGATAGGGTGTCACCGGGGGTGTTTTGGGGGTGCCATAGTGAGAGATTTGCACAGGGTTAAAGGGATCTTAGACGGCAATCACTCCATGTGGCAACTCCATGCCATAACCTGTAGAGGGCGCTTGACTGGAACCAAATCCCTAGCTAGAAACTGTGATACAACTATTTTGGGAAAAAGCTGTCACTGATATTCTGTCTACAATGGAGTGGCCCAATCTCAACCATATAGAGCAGATTGACCGTATGGTACGTGAGAAGTGCTCATCAAGCCAATCTAACTTGTGGGAGCTGCGTCTGGATGCATGGGGTCAAATCGCTTCAGATTAATTCAACAAATTGGCAACAAGAATGCCAAAGGTCTGCAAAAATGTAATTGCTTTTGTCAGAATCCTCCGTTTGCAGCAAAGTTTGAACGACACAATTATTACTTCAAATTTATTTCAGCTATATTTCCTATTCAAACTCATTTAATGGTAAACAAGGACATTACGAAGAAACCCTTAACTTTTGAACGATATATACACTAGTTTTGAATTAAATTACATGGAAAAATAGGAACACATTTTCCCAGGAGGAAACAAAAACCTATAAGCATTCATCGACTTGCAGACAGAGGGGGAAAGGGGAAAGGGGGGGAGAGAGTTGGAGTGCAGGAGGCGGGGCTGTGTTGCCATGACCACCTCTCTGCCCCCCGATGTGCAGAGCGCCCCCCCCTCCACACACACACACACACACGTTTGGAGAAGGTGCATGACCAATCACTCCCACGGTCACAGGTGCTGCCAGTCGATGCCGACCAGGGTCTGATTGGCTTCTTGGGCGTGGCCTATCTCCTCAGTGATGCTGTGCTGGCGCCAAAGCTTCTGGATCTTGCGGTAGCGCTCACGGCAAAGGTGTAACGGGTTCCCCCTCCTGAAGAAAAAGCCAGATTCAGGACATGATGACACCGGGGCTTCTGGACACTGGCCAGAAATATGTACAGCAAATTTTATGAAAGTGGTTGGCGGGTGTCAGTTTCCTGGCATTTTAGAAGCCATTTTGAGAAGCCAGTCTGTGCTGAGTGGATGTGTGCTGCTGCTCACCTCAGGCCCTGGTCTGTCTCTCCATAGTCATCGAGATAAGGAGGTGCGTAGAAACAGCCCTTGGTTTTACCAGCCAGAAACAGAACCTGGCTCTCTCTCACCCTGCAACAGAAGGCACAGTGTTAGGACCGTATATTAACAAATGAGCGCATGCATAAACACACACACACACAGGTCGGGTGTTTACCTGAGGAAGATGCCAACGCCAGCACCGCAGACGAAGGTGTGTGCTGTACAGGCACCCACGTCCTCCCCCTCCAGCTCCGTCTGACAGCAGTAGCTCTGGGAGCACAGCATGGTGCCACAGACCAGACACAGGGTGGGGGCACGAGACTTGTCCCCTCCAGACTTAGGACATCTGTGTGGGGAGACAGGGAGGAGTTACTAAAAATCTGCACCATCATTCACTTCATGGGTCTGCTTGCTTTTGCTGGTTCGTTTCCCAGACGTCTGAATATCAAGTATCAAGGGTGGAGTGCAAAAGCCCTCTGGGGAATCAATCACTCTCATTGGACCAGAATGAGACCGGTGAACACATTGGAAGGCTGTCCTGGAAACAGTGACGGCGGTAGCTCAAGAACTCACGTGAAGCTGGAGGCTTGGTTGATGAGGGCACTGTAGTCTTCCGGAAGATCGATCAGGCTGTTGGACTCTCGGGGAAAACTGGGAAAGAGGAATTGCTCAGGTCATTAGCGCCCTATCAACAGCCAAGTGATCTGGACAGTTCCAATAGAACCGGACTTCAACATACAACATGTGCAGCATGAACAATCAGAGTCCAACCTGACCTCCACAAGAGTAAAAGTAGCAGGACTGACCTCAAAAGAACAGCTCCTCCCTGTAGGGTCTGTCGAACACCAGGGTGGGTGCACCACCTACAGGACAAGAGGACAAAGTGCAGGATAAAACGGTGCCCAGCTATTTCAATTCTACCACTGCCTCAAGTCTCAAACTAGAAAAATTTCCAGAAATAACCAAAATACATCCAAAGGGTTATCTTGGTGTTCACAGTCATTATTAGACAATCTGCAAAGGATGGCGTCATATTGGATGAGATCACATCGAGCGGACCTTAGCAGTAGACATGTGAGCCACGTTAGGGGTGGGCGATATGGGAAAAATATCATATCACGATTTTTTCAGGAAAAATCACGATTCACGATTTTATCACGATTCTTTTTCATGTTGCTTTTTAAGACTATTTTGCAAATTACTGAGCCGCAATACAAGCAAATTATATCTCCACTTAAAAAATATAGCCATACAAGGTAACAAAACATAAAAAGGAAAAAAATTTAAAGCAGCATATTTTAATCACGTGTATATTTAATGGAAGTGCAATTGTGCAAAGAAGCACCCATTCTCATCCGCAGCTTCACCATCCATTCACTGTGTAACCTGCCATCCATCTACAGCATCAGATGATCTACTGTGTTATCATCCTGAATTAAATGAATTATGAAGTAAAAAAGTATGTAGCCTATTTACATAGTATGTAGCCTATTTATTGTCTTATGTAACCATACAATACAAAATTAAAACCATGATTTTAAAATGCACAGGCTATGATATTTAAATTTCTAAAGATCGAATAAATGAAAATCCATCAAACTGTATGTCCTATTTTGATGTAATAAATGCTAAAACATTTTAGATCACAAGCGACGCGCAATCAAATAATTTGCAATTTGCAAATAAAAACATTAGGCTACAGTGTATAATTCGATCATATACATTTGTAAAATGTATTAGCCTATAGTAATTACAGTCCAGTAACTAAGGCACTGTAGACAATGAAACACGTATTTTACAGTTTGTATATTGGTCACGGTCGGATATATTCTACTGTTACCCGGTAGATACATTAATAAATTTCGTTATATATATTTTCGTTCTGTTTATTTAGTAAAACATATATTTCTTTATGAACGCAGGCCTACCTCTTTTTTTTAGTTCATTCAAATTCAACCAAGCCAATCAATCTATTATCTATGTATATCTCGCAGCTTTTGTCTGCCTGAGCAGGACACGCATACTAACCGGTTGCACTGCGCACAGTGTTCATTAGTGTTGTTATGAGTGCACATGAGACCGCAGCAAATTAATCGGTTACATATATCCAGTTTCATATAGATCGGACCAAAACGCGTCAAGTTTCATGTAGACTAGACCAAAACGCGTCCAGTTTTAAATAAACCAGTCCAAAACGGACCCAGTTTCATATAGACCAGACCAAAACGAGTCCAATAGATCAGACCAAAACGAGATCAGACCAAAACGCGTCCAGTTTCTGAAAACGGGACAAGGTAAAATGCACGTATTTAGGAAAAGTCATGGAAGGACGAGGCTGTAGCTTTTCGACATTATATATTTATTTTAATTACTAACTGCAACGCCCGCGGGGGTGGGCTGTTGGCGCTTCTAGTGTTAACACGCTGACATCTAACGCGCCGCGCATTGCATGTTGATACGTAGCTGAAAAAACGCCATAGATCCGCATCTAATAGAACGTGCACTGGAGCGCGATTCTACGATATTTCCGAAAAAGTGAATCGTGGAGACATTTTAATAGTCCACGATTAAATATCGTCATATCGCACACCCCTAAGCCACGTAGAACCTCAAAAAGTTTAAGAGAGAAATGTTAGGCCAGTGTTACCCCAGCAGGAGGGGCTCCATGAGTTCTTGTTGACAGTAGTAAAGCTGCAGCAGGTTGGAAGGCAGACTGAGGTATCCGCACAGCGCCTCCCACTGGCCGGGACCCATCCCTAACAGAGCGACAGAACAGACAGAATGGACCGGCTTCACAAACGCACTGTATATTCAAGTGTGTGCCTCCGTGTTTTCTGTGTGTGTTTTGTAAATGTGTGTTGACATGCCAGAGAAATGTAGACATCATAGTGGTGTTTACCTTGCAGCTGCGGAGGTGAAGGGACGCCATTGAGGTGGTGGAAGAAGAGTGCTGCTCCTCTGAGGTAGGGAAGAATGCCCAACTTCACACACCGCCAAAGGTGCCAACCAGAGGACATATCAGGCAGGGAACTGTTTACACACATGAGACAATCACAAAAAATAAATCCCGCCCCCGTTTCTATGAAAAGCCGAGGGATAGGTTGGAGAACTCCTACCACACTCAAATAAATAGAGACCAACCATGTAAGCTATTAACAATGTAGACAGACGACCATTTTATCTGCTTTATATTGGAGATAAAAAAAGCTGTATTTCATCTTGCATTCTGATTGGTAAAATAGATAAGGAACTCAGTAGGGATTTAAGTCCTTATTGAATCAATAGATAACCAACATTTCCATATTGTATGTATGAGGCATGTAATACAGGAAGCTTCCTGAAGAGGTCAGTGTAACCTCACCTGCCCAGGTGTGTTTTTAGGGTGTTGTAAAGGCGACAGATGGCCTCCTCCTCCTCGCCTCCCCCACTCTCCTGCTCCATAGTGGCATCTCCTGTCCAGAAACCACAGGCACTGTTTCTTAGACAAATGCGTGTTGCCATGGACAACGGCTGACAGAGTGTAAAATCAGGACCCCCGGTTTCTACTATAAAGGTAACATTTTCGGCTGGTGCTGTAGGAATATTTAGATAGATCAATCCCGATGTAGTACTGTTCTTACCGGGGTCGGAGGTCAGCAGGATCTGGACCACGTGAGCCACCGTGACAAGGTGGAACAGGTGCAGTTGGACGGCGTCCACGCTCAGCCCGGACGAGTCCTGGGACTGGACCGACCCGTAAGACAGTACAGCGCTCACCTAAGAGGAAACGGATGGGGACGTGGTTGCGTGAGGCCCAAAGCAACAATAAATGGAAAGTCAAACTAGAAGAGATGAGTTTTGATGGGGACCTAAATGTACAAGCCAAGCTTGGCTGAGGGTTTTAAACCACAGCCCCTAACCCCTAATTAACATAATATACATAATTTATGGAAACTAGCGGAGCAGAAAAGACTCACCAGCAGATGCAACATGTCAATATCTAGGATACAAGGAGAAGTCTCCACCTGAGGGTCTGGAACTAACGCTGCACACACACATGCAAAACAAACAACCTCAAATCTCTAAACCATGATACAGCTGAATGCAAAATAAAGTCAGAAAAACATCAAGCCCAACTGTGGCTTGGGACCAGAAAAGGCCAGGCTGAATAAAGTGTTCCAGCCAAAACAAGCCTGGAGGGAAGTGTCCAGTCCTACCTGCTAAGAGTCTGATGAAGTGGCCCTGTACTGAAGACTGAGATGCTGCAGTCCAACATGCTGAACCGAACCGGGCCAGAGAGCTCAGACAGTCATCCTGAACACACACACAGACACAATGTACATTAATACTCCACTTCATCAATTCTTAGATTACATGTGATGGAGGGAATGTTGCTGATCACCTGTCTGCAAGGTAAACTTCCAAATAAAGGCTTCTCCTCGTCCACCAAAAGCCGCTCTGCAGAAGGAACAGAACAATTCAGCTGAACACAAAGAAACACCTGCTATTCTGAAGCTGTGGTCTCTGGACACCTGTGGAAAACTTGAACCACAATCGGTTCCATTAAATAATAAATACCCAAGTCCATTTCGCATGTGTCCATTTGACATTGTTTAACCAAAGAGGGTGTGGTGTTCAACTAATATACCAGCTGCTATATGGCTTTCAGCCAATCAGTGAAGCCCTTTCATCAAGCATAAACATTGCCCCGTTCTATTGATATGTTGGTCTCTCTATGTTGCACAATATAACGTAACCCCGTACCTATTGACTGGATGGTGTAAGCACAGCTTCCCCAGCACATGATGGGGACACGGGGGTCTTGCTCGTTTGGGTGAACCTTCAGCCCCACTTTGTAGGTGGCCGTCCCAAATGTAGTCAGCATCTCCTTGATGGTGCTGGAGTATGGACTCCTAAAGAAGACACAAAGGTCAACCATCCTCCCATTATTCCCTCCAGGGTCACCATCACCGTATCAACAGATCCAAAATGACCCCATCACACCTCTTGGATGTCTGGTCATTTGCAAAGCCTTGAGGGGAGACTGATCGACCATGGATTCCCCAATTATGGACAAGGCTACAGAAGGACTTACGGGGGAGTGTAGTCCACTCTGAAACCCTCTGGGGCGAGACACTCCTCTTCAACGATCTCATCAACAGCATCAGCACCTACAGACACACAGAGTTATAGAATCCACAGCTCTATGCCAAGTACACATTTGATTAATGAAGGTTGAATTCAAAGACATATATACACAACGTACCTATTGCATTAGATTCGTGATTTAAACACATTTGCACACAGACATACATAGTACCACTGTATATTCTATCTTTTTTACTTTCACTACAGGTAAAGGCAGTACGATGGGACCTCTGTAATAATGACATCAGAATGTGTGGTGTTTTTATGAAACTATCAGTTCCAATAGTACAGGTTCAGTCATCCAGTGACGTGTTCCTGTGCTCCAGCACTCACTGATGGGTTGCAGTTTCCTGTGGGCGGAGTGCATGGCCTTGATCTGCTGACTGCAGGTCTTCAGCCATTGGCTCAGACCAGGCGGCTCCAGGCTGGAGGACAGAGAGGGAGGGATCAGTCAGCTGGCCAATGGACTCACACTCTGCTCATTAAAACAGTAATGAAAAACAAATGAGGACCAATTGCTAACAAACTCACCCAGATTCATTTATATTGGACATGGTAAATAAATTCTTTCAAGCAGGTTCTACATTAACATGGCCATCTATCTCAATGGGAAAATGAACGATGAGCAAACTTTATATTTCACATAGTAGCTAGAACGGACTTTTAGTCAGACGTGTGTGTGTGTGTGTGTGTGTGAATGAGGTGCCGAATAAGCCCTGACCTTGTGGGAGAGGTGCCAGTGACGTCAGGACTCAAGGGGATTAGTGGGGGAATGAGAGGTAAGTGACCTGAATGGGATCATCCGCTCATTACGGCGGCATCTAAGCCAGGGTGACAACGCAACCAGAGCCACCCCAGAACCACCCAACACTGTCCATTCCTGAAAACACGTTAAAAACACTGAGTGCGTGTGTGTGTACCTGGCGACGCCCTTGGCGCTGGGTAACAGAGGTATGACTGTGTTACTGAGGCACTCGCACAACGGACACAGGAATTCTCCGTTTCCCACGTCGTAACTGTTGTGGACCCGTAGTCTCTGCTGACGCCGCTGCTCCTTGGCCTGGACCGCCTCGAAGTACCTACACACACACACACACACGCACACGCGCACACACATTTTAATTTCCAGAAGCAAGTAGTCAAGCCCGCCGTCGGTCACCCAGAAAGACCTGCTAAATCACTGCGATTAGACACAAGCCATGGCGGTCTCACCTCTGCCAGCAGTGTGAATGCATGATGTGACCACAGCTGCTGGTGTGTGTGCCGAACGACAGGTCCGGATGCATAAAGAGGGGGTCGTGACGCTCTGGAAAACACACACCGCAGACGCGTCAAGCATTAACCTGTTTCTCATACACACGCCACACAAACAAAACAGGCCCTAAGAAAAGTGTCTCAAGACACCGATCCTGAGCCTGTCCATCACTTCCACCCTAAGTCACGGGACAGTGTGAGCTGATCTCAGGTCAGCGACTAGGGGCAACCACCCATCTCTCACCGGGGTCGTGCAGTGGCCTCTTGCGGTTCTTGGACATGACGGTGGAGCGCTGGACGAAGGCAGCCAGCACCATGGCCTTGCCATCCGCTCTGATCTCCTGCTCCTCCTGGCAGAGGATGCAGGTCACCACCTGCTTCTGTTCCCCAGGACGAGAACGCCTGGGGCCCACAGACACCAGGGACGCGTCAGACCACGAGGGGCTGGGAGAGGACAGACAGGTAGAGGACAGACAGGTAGAGGACAGACAGGTAGAGGACAGACAGGTTGACTTTAGCGTGGATATGAGGGAGTGAAATCAGGAAGCTGGCATGTTGGTGGAATAGTGAAATACAACATGACCACTGTAAACTGGAAGAGAATGTGTGCCTGGCCTAATAATCCCAAGAAGGGGACACTCCATATGAGTGCGTGTGTGTGTGTGTGTGCGCGCAGACACACCTGTTCTCCAGTGACGTGGAGGTGGAGGCGTCCAGCTCCTCCAGACTTTGCTGGAACAACTCCTTGTTCTCGTTAATAAAGTGCCTCTGCATCTCGGACATCTGGGCCATGATCTTTTCCCGACGCAGGCGAGCCATCTCTGCTTTCCTCTTCCTCTCTGCCTTGTCCTTGTCACACACCATCTGTGTAAGGGAGCACCCAGGGTCGACATGTTGAGTCCCTCCAAATGTGCTACTGGGCGTCAGACCTGTGGAACGGGCCGGACCCACCTCTTCCTGGCGATGGCACCCGCTTGCGGTCACTGCGGATGTGGAGGCGGTCCGCTCGCGGGTCATCTTGATGGCGCCCAATGTCTGTACGGGGACGCAATAACATCACCTCGGTAACCGTGACACATTCATGACACAATCATTGTAGGAGAAGGCTGCCGGTGAGATTAATTGTGTGAACACATTTCATTTGGCAGCGGACGTGGTAGAGATTAGTGAATCATTCAAGGTGTGTTAGTTCAATAAAAGCTGGATCTATATGATAATCCCCGTGGCGAACCCTATGAATGCATGGCCCTTTCACTGAAGTTAATCGCTTTCGATTCTGTTTCTCATTAAAGATCAAATGTTGATGTGCAAGAACTGCGCTGCTCACATATTTTTAACCAATCTTTGAAAATCTTGGCCCGATTAAGAGGATCAACTTGAGCAAAGTGATATGTTGAACTATCATAACAAGCTTTGGGCAAACGCCCACGCACATTGAGGTCATTTATTGGATAAAGCTTGTGTCAATTAGAGAGAATTTCCTAGGACATGCTGTGAGCGGAAAACCGACTGGTTACCCAGGCATACTGGTCAACTGCCTGGAGTAGTCATGGGGAACAGTGCTCTCATGTTCTCCTCTGACACCCCCTACTGGCCACAGGTTGCATCGACAACCCAACCCGTTGACCCTTTGACGTAGAAGCTACACCAGAATCGTGATAAGCTACCTGCAAAAACAATACGTCAGCAGATCCATTTTACGTGTCCTACTGAAGAGGCAAACACAACTAGTGGCTCTACAGGGATCCTGTCTGTCAAAAGTCATTACCAAGCAGAGCCGTTATGCAACTGCCTTTCCATTTGGCAGCTGGCGTGATGCCTTCTAAAAAATAGCACTGGCACGATAAATGCAACAAGTAACCTTTGTATATGTTGTCTGGATGTTTTTTCTGCACCAGTTTTAAGGTCTAGGTACAAATGTTAGGGATACATTTGAAATGTCCTTATTAAGAAAAGAGAATTGTTTGTGCATTAAAATAACATCAAATTAATCAGAAATACAGCCTAGACATTGTTAATGTTTTAAATTAATATTGTAGCTGGAAACAGCAGATTTTTTATGCAATGTCTACATTGGCATACAGAAGCCCATATCAGCAACCATCACTCTTCTGTTTCAATGGCAAGTTTATAATTTTATTCACATTTACCTAATACATTTAGCATTTTAAAAACCAAATTGTTCATTAGAAAATCATTTTGCAATTAGATTTGAACCACTGAAAATGTTCTGACTACAGAAGCAATAAAACTGTAAATCTTTAGACGGGTTAAGTAACTGGAGCATCAACAATTGTGGGTTTGTTTACAGGCTCAAAATGACCAGAAACTCACCAGTCAATTATTGTTCTGAGAAATAACAGCTATTCCACGTGAAAAAATGCCAAAAACATACAGAATGTGGTACAACACTGTGTACAACTCCCTTAACAGACGAGAACATTCACCCACCTTGAGGATCCAGCGGATCATGTCCTTGTGAACCTCTAGGTGAGGGGCATTCTGAAGGTTTTCCAGGAGAGCCAGGACACTGGCAGTGTTACTGGGAGCTTCTCCTGGACCTGGGACACACACACAGATATGGACGGTCAAAAAAAGTGGAAATAAAACCAACATGGCAATCAGAAGTCTCATTTTAACAGACGAGGTATGGAGATGTTCACTTCTTCAGTGTATAGAACTTCTGTTCTGTTGATTTTCAACAATACCCTCTCCAACCACTAGGATACAGAACCGCTCCATTTAGCACAAAAGCAGTGAAATCTGACAGACTGGCTCCTGGGCAAACAGGGAGTGGCTTACGAGACATTTTCAGGGTGAAGTTGAAGGAGACGTCCTGGTCTTCACTGTTGTTCTCCAGCTGCTGCTGTTCCTCCAACAGAGCCATGCCTATTAGATGGAGAACCTGGAGACCAACAGAGCCATGCCTATTAGATGGAGCACCTGGAGACCAACAGAGCTATGCCTATTAGATGGAGCACCTGGAGACCAACAGAGCCATGCCTATTAGATGGAGAACCTGGAGACCAACAGAGCCATGCCTATTAGATGGAGAACCTGGAGACCAACAGAGCCATGCCTATTAGATGGAGAACCTGGAGACCAACAGAGCCATGCCTATTAGATGGAGAACCTGGAGACCAACAGAGCCATGCCTATTAGATGGAGAACCTGGAGCTACATGGTTATGGGGAGACTCATTGATATTGGGTGGTAGAACTTATTTGATTGATTGTTTATATTAGACAGACTACAGCAGAGGACAATAGCTTTAAAGCCATACACATCCCCCTTTTGCTAGAAGCCCAAGTTTGGAAACCTTGAAAAAGATGCAGTATAAATACTACAAAAAAAGTAATATGGGAAAATGTTCAACCACCAATAACATGACTAAAAGCCTCCTTTATTGAACTAGGTATATTAAATGAAACTTAGTTGTTCGTGTACAAGAGACAGTAATGCACTAAGCAAGATGTTGCAACGGATAGAACAGGCCAATTTAAAGCACATAAAAGGAGGAGCATTTAATTAAGGAGCTATCATACATAAAACAGTCTTTAAAATACCGATCAGAATGAAAGACATAAAAAAACAAATTAAATGACCGCACGTTAACGGATATACTCTAGGGTGCTCGTTAACGGATATACTCTAGGGTGCTCGTTAACGGATATACTCTAGGGTGCTCGTTAACGGATATACTCTAGGGTGCTCGTTAACGGATATACTCTAGGGTGCTCGTTAACGGATATACTCTAGGGTGCTCGTTAACGGATATACTCTAGGGTGCTCGTTAACGGATATACTCTAGGGTGCTCGTTAACGGATATACTCTAGGGTGCTCGTTAACGGATATACTCTAGGGTGCTCGTTAACGGATATACTCTAGGGTGCTCGTTAACGGATATACTCTAGGGTGCTCGTTAACGGATTTACTCTAGGGTGCTCGTTTTGCCATCTATACTTCAGCGTTTCCATGAACAAGACCAGGTAGTCGTAGACGGTGACGTATTAGTGTTTAAAACCAGAACAGAATGACGGTACTCCTCACCCTCTGCAGCATGGACTCAGACCAGTGTCCCCCGCTGGGCTCCACGGCCCACTGCAGCACAGCTCCCAGCATGCCTAGCAGCACATCACACTGCAGAATGTTCACCAGGCTGGCAAACAGAGGACAGAACGGAGGCAGCACCGGAGGAGGCAGAGCTACGACAGAAACGAAGGGAGAGAAAACAAATCATTCACTGGATATAACGCGGATAATAATGTAGATAATCTAACACCAACCAACGCCAGCGAAAGTATACCTGTGTCTTCTCCCTTTTGTCTCCGGAGTTTCCTCTGGGCTTCCTCTGCCTTGGACTGGTCGGCGCGGGAGTAGTGATGGAAGTAGAGGTTGAACTGGCTGGCACACTCTGGTCTAAGCTCATAAAGACCTCTGCCTGTCACGCCAGGCTTCCTGTGGGCAAGGCGTGCATGAGTGACCGAGCGTGGGGAGAACAGCATGCATCTAATGGCTGGATCATTCAACTGGAACTATATATCAACTGTAACAAACCACTAGAAATAGCGACTTACTTAAACAAAGCAACATTGTCGATCACCCTCTCCATACCGGTCTCCCTGTTCTCCTAAAGGGACAGAAAAGACAGACTTTAAGACAGCTTTGTATCCTGCTGTGGGTAGCTGTGATTTATCCCTAGCGTGCCATGAAATTACAAGGTTTAGACACCTTCAGCCAGGTCAAACAAAGAAAAACAGACTGGTGGTTATAATGAGAGACTGGAGTTTCAATCTAGACTAGGATCCTGTACTGATGAAAGCCATTGAATGGCCCTTGCACCTATGAGACATTCTGTCCAGCACAAGGCAACATCAGCACAAGGCAACATCAGCACAAGGCAACATCAGCACAAGGCAACATCAGCACAAGGCAACATCAGCACAAGGCAACATCAGCACAAGGCAACATCAGCACAAGGCAACATCAGCACAAGGCAACATCAGCACAAGGCAACATCAGCACAAGGCAACATCAGCACAAGGCAACATCAGCACAAGGCAACATCAGCACAAGGCAACATCAGCACAAGGCTTCTCACTTCATTGTTAGTGAACAGACTACTTACTACAGACAGATGCGTCAAAAGTCAGCAAGAATTAAGTTAAGCACTTCACCTTGATTTACCAATCTTCACCTCTAGGTTAGAGACTAGTCAAAACATTTTCTACATGCAACATCAACAACAACAAAAATTGCTAAATCCCCCCAAAAACCTTGTTCTATGAGAGAACGCATCATTTCAGTCACATGTCATTAATGAAACTTGTAGCTAGTCTGTGACCATGGAGGATACAACTAAGTGCGTAAACAATAGGAGTTAGTTTGACATTCACAGATTTTTTGGGGCTTTGACTCGCTGGAGATATTCCTAGTGAAAGTGTCCTCCTTGAGCAGGGGTCGGAAGCAGAACAAAATCACTGACAAATATAGAAAGAATTGTGTGAAATAGAGAGACATGGGGAAGAATCGGCTTACGTTCTCAGGCAAGGCTTTGACCAGCTCGCTGTGAGCCATGGGTCTGATGCCCAGCTGGTGAATAATCTCCCTCTTTATCTGGTCACAGACGTCCACCTGGCCGACGCCAGCTTCAAAACGCTCACCTGAAATGACAAACACAAATCAGCTACGCTACCGCTACCCAAACCTTTATGTACCCATCAGCTACGCTACCCAAACCTTTATGTACCCATCAGCTACACTACCGCTACCCAAACCTTTATGTACCCATCAGCTACACTACCGCTACCCAAACCTTTATGTACCCATCAGCTACACTACCCAAACCTTTATGTACCCATCAGCTACACTACCCAAACCTTTATGTACCCATCAGCTACACTACCGCTACCCAAACCTTTATGTACCCATCAGCTACACTACCGCTACCCAAACCTTTATGTACCCATCAGCTACACTACCGCTACCCAAACCTTTATGTACCCATCAGCTACACTACCGCTACCCAAACCTTTATGTACCCATCAGCTACACTACCCAAACCTTTATGTACCCATCAGCTACGCTATCCAAACCTTTATGTACCCATCAGCTACACTACCCAAACCTTTATGTACCCATCAGCTACACTACCCAAACCTTTATGTACCCATCAGCTACACTACCGCTACCCAAACCTTTATGTACCCATCAGCTACACTACCCAAACCTTTATGTACCCATCAGCTACACTACCCAAACCTTTATGTACCCATCAGCTACACTACCGCTACCCAAACCTTTATGTACCCATCAACACTACCGCTACCCAAACCTTTATGTACCCATCAGCTACACTACCGCACCCAAACCTTTATGTACCCATCAGCTACACTACCGCTACCCAAACCTTTATGTACCCATCAGCTACACTACCCAAACCTTTATGTACCCATCAGCTACGCTATCCAAACCTTTATGTACCCATCAGCTACACTACCCAAACCTTTATGTACCCATCAGCTACACTACCCAAACCTTTATGTACCCATCAGCTACACTACCCAAACCTTTATGTACCCATCAGCTACACTACCCAAACCTTTATGTACCCATCAGCTACACTACCCAAACCTTTATGTACCCATCAGCTACACTACCCAAACCTTTATGTACCCATCAGCTACACTACCCAAACCTTTATGTACCCATCAGCTACACTACCGCTACCCAAACCTTTATTTAACCAGCTTCAAAATAAATAAATAAATAAATAATGGTAATATTTGAAAAAATGTGTACAAATAATGATTAAGTCTGTAAGAACATTCTGTTGGAGTGAACAAGAGTGATAAGAGCAGAATAGCTTTGCAAGTCAGGAAAAAAGCTAATCAGTCTTTCTCCATGGTATCTTACAAAAGTACGTTCAAATAAACCCGTTTACCATTTTGGTTAGCGTTAAATTACAGAGAATCCCAGGATTCTTAATAAGGGGTGGTAATCTTCAACCATAGTCTCTGAATCACTGTGAAATACAGATACTGGAATCTACTCATAAAGTGCCTTACACAGAATAGGTCAAAATGCAAACCCCTGCTGGTGCAGCAGTAGACAGGGCGACACTCACCAACAACCATCATGATGAGATGAAGCATCTCCTCTATCATCGTGTTGTTCTGCTGGACCACATCCTAACACACAGGAAGACACGGCTCAGAGACAGACGATCTACAACAGTCAAAAGAGCAGATCTGCCAGTCAGCCGAGGAGCAGACCTTGTTGGTGTTCTCCCGGTTGTATCTCTTCCTGCAGTCTGCCGTGCTGAAGATGTGGTAGAGTTCAAAGCGGCTCAGTACGATCATCAGGAAGTGGTTGGGATCCATCATGGATGCTCCGGCCTAGAGTGAAAGCATTACACACAAACACGCACGCACAAACACACACGCACGCACAAACACACAAACACGCACGCACGAACACACACGCACGCACAAACACACAAACACGCACGCACGAACAAACACGACCGCATTAAAACGACACATGGCCGCGCAGAAGCGTCGATGGCGCTACGAGGCACTTTCTAAAAGCCTGGATGTGAAAACACGCATTTAATCACGTTGCTGTTTACCTGCAACATGACGAGGTCCTTGTCAAACATCTCCACTCTGCATTTCACGTTGTGGTAGTAGTAAATCTGTAGAGAACAGGGATCACTGACATCATTAGCAATGCCACAAGACCACCACAGCACAGTTCAGACGGCCAAAAGAGATAATCGCAATGACAGGGAAAGTTCACCTGGTTGACCAAAGAGAAGCCGTTTCTCCTCCACATACCAGCGTGCACTTGGGCACAGAGGACCAGGCAGCGTAGGGGGTGCTCAATTAGCATCGGGGGGCTCAGCTCACTCTGTAGACCGTCAGGAGTATTAGAGACATTTCATTAAGAACAGGTGAACACAGAGACACTCCAGTATACTGACCAGAGGAAGCCGTTCTGGAAATCTGTAGGCCACCTCCATCTTACTGAGGAGAACGTGTAGACCTAAGGGACGAAATGTGACCATGAGAACAAATGGGAGCAATGTTGCCTAACTGTTGCCAATGGGAACTCTGTCATAATGCAACGGCCTGTCTGTCTGCCTAACCCTGCCCATAGGGGTTGTCTTCCTGGTCTGCCCATAGGGGTTGTCTTCCTGGTCTGCCCATAGGGGTTGTCTTCCTGGTCTGCCCATAGGGGTTGTCTTCCTGGTCTGCCCATAGGGGTTGTCTTCCTGGTCTGCCCATAGGGGTTGTCTTCCTGGTCTGCCCATAGGGGTTGTCTTTCTGGTCTGTCCATAGGGGTTGTCTTCCTGGTCTGTCCATAGGGGTTGTCTTTCTGGTCTGTCCATAGGGGTTGTCTTCCTGGTCTGTCCATAGGGGTTGTCTTTCTGGTCTGTCCATAGGGGTTGTCTTTCTGGTCTGTCCATAGGGGTTGTCTTTCTGGTCTGTCCATAGGGGTTGTCTTTCTGGTCTGTCCATAGGGGTTGTCTTCCTGGTCTGTCCATAGGGGTTGTCTTCCTGGTCTGTCCATAGGGGTTGTCTTTCTGGTCTGTCCATAGGGGTTGTCTTTCTGGTCTGTCCATAGGGGTTGTCTTTCTGGTCTGTCCATAGGGGTTGTCTTTCTGGTCTGTCCATAGGGGTTGTCTTTCTGGTCTGTCCATAGGGGTTGTCTTTCTGGTCTGTCCATAGGGGTTGTCTTTCTGGTCTGTCCTACCTGCTAGCAAGCGGGACACGGGCAGGTGGATGCTGACTTTCTCCTGAGAGACACAGTAGCGAATGGTGTCCACAGAATGGCCACACATGCTCAGTGTGATGGGCTGCTCCCCGTCTGTGAAGCCACTGTGGCAGTGTGTCAGGGCTGTTAGGCACTTCTTATAGGCTTCAATCAGCACACACTCCTGTACACATAGACACACACAGCAGGAAGAACACAGGTGAGTGCAGGCAGGTATTGGTGCAGATTTGTAAGAGAGGAAGTAAATGTGTGTGTGTGTGTTTGTCCACTTGCACGCGTGTACACACAACCGTACAGGGACTTCAAAAAGTATACAGACCCAGACACCCTCCCCACAGTGTCGTGTTACACAGAAAATCAACAGTTGATTAATACTTTTTTTCTCAATCCACACCATTATTGGGCATTGTGACTATAATGATGCCATTCTGCATTTAAAGCAGAGGTATGAATCCTTCAGCAGAGACTCACATCGGTGGCACACCACTCCTGCATCATGGAGATGATGTGTGTGAGCTTCATCTGCAGGGTGAAGGCCGCCTCCCACTCTGGCTCCATCTCAATGTGCTGGCCCACCTGCCGCACCACGGGGTCCATGCCCTGGCAGGGGGAACAAACACACTGCTGAATCAGCCACAAAGACACGCATTAATATACATGTGGCCTAGTGAAACCCCCCTAGAGACGGTGCAGCACTAGTGGCTGGCATCACTCTGTTCCAATCTCTGACATGCCCTAAGGGTTAATGGACGCCCAACATTTTCTGGCCCGGTTGTTGAGCTGGCCTTACCTGCATACACTTCAGCAGCTCCAGGAAGGTGTCCAGTCCTTCCAGAAACTTCTCCCTGAGTTGGTCACTCCACTCTGTGGGCCGACTGATCAGGACGTACCTGCACATAGTGACGACATCAAAAATCTACTCCAGGGTGTTTGGGATACTGCCGTTATTCCGCACTCATAATCTACACACAATGTCACACTGTATGTAAGTATGTTACTTGTTCTCCCATATATTCTTCAAAAATTAAAATATTCACCAGAGTAAGGTCAGGCTCAAAATTAGTCTGAGGTATTGATAAAGGAATACATTATGGGTTAAGAAAAACTGATGGTTGAAGACGTTTGTGTGGACAAATCTTACTTGAGGTCACCAATGAGGCTCTGGACACGGCGGAACTTGAAGGCCTGCTGTGCCGTGTAGCGCTCAAACTGGAAACGGCCCTGCAGGTCGCGGTGGCGCAGATGGTCCACAAAGGTCTTGATGATGGTGGTCATCAGGTTTTCCTCTATGATAAGCATCCGTGCCTGGGCAGAGGGGTGTGAGAGGGAGAGGTCCTCACAAAGACGCACCGGAAGTCACTACATTGTTCTGTACACAATCTGGCCGAATATATGCAGAGAGACAACACTACAGTACTCCAGCCTAAATCTGAAAGAGCATATATATCACCACGGAGACAGGAAGACGGCATCAACAACTGCACGGGGTGATATAAAGTGTTGCATGCTTATTTGTCCTAAGGGATCAACACTGTCAATGGAGTTGAAAGACAACCACGAGGACACTGGAATTCTGCAGACGGCCATACGCCCTTCATACGGACCCGACATACAGACCCGACATACAGACCCGGCATCGTTCACACTAACAGTCTAAATATCCCCAGAGGTTTCCAGCATGCGTCCCATCACGGCCTGGGGTCAGCCCGCGAGGCCAATACTCACCAGGGAGGGCACGGTGAACATTTGGACGGAGAGGTCAGTGACCGAGAACTCCCTGTCGTGGTCGTCTTTCACATAGTCGCTCTGCAAGCACTCATAATTCTAACGGTGGGTGGCGTGGCAGCCGGGAGAAGAGAAAGAGAAGAAGAGAGGTGTGTGTGTTGGGGGGTTGTCTCCGGCGCGGGTTATGGGGTACTCACCATAGTGGGGACAGTGAAGAGCTGAACTGACAGAGAGGTCACTGACACTACACGCTCGTGGTCATCCTCCATAAAATCTGTCTGGAGGCACCGGTAATTCTAAACGACAAGGGGGACATTCACCTCCTGGTCAAAGGCCGTGGGCCCCCCGCGTAACACCGGAGCCCTTTTCTACCCGTAGGCACAGATCTAGGATCAGTACATTCTAGCCAAATGGTAAGGAGTGGGAGGTCAGAACGGACCATACGTCCCTGTCTAAGGCACATGTAATCCTACTCCTCTCACTAAGCCTCTGATGCTCTACAACCTTTAACCCCCAACAGAGCAAAGATAGAATCAGAGCATCAGAAGGCAGCTAAGTTGAACCGGAATGGAGATGATACAATCCTAATGCTACTCAATACTGGTGTCCGTACCAGTGATGGCATATCTGTGCTCTCAAGATTAGCTCAGGACACCCGAAGAGTCTGTCCATCTCACTGTACGTGTGCACCTGTGTGTGTGTGTGTGTGTGTGTGTGGCAAACATCCTGAGAATTTGGAGTTAGTCAGTGTTTTGTGCCAAGCAGGGTAAAATTAAGGTAGATCTAAGGTAAATCCTGCTCTATGTCTATATGATAAGCATCTGTCTACATGTGCCTGTCTGCCTGCTTCAGTCCATCCAACACAATACACATTGATTTTAACATAGGGATGTTTGAGATGCATTCTGGGACTTTTACTGTAACATACTTTTTTGCACTGCATGCTACTGTTTTGTTTTTATGTGTAACATATATAAAGATTCACTAATATCGATATGCCATTAAATTAAAAAGCAGCTTGTTTAGATGAAGCATTATCACATAATGCTTCTTTAAGCATTAATACTTAAAAGCAATGATCATGTAAAAAAAAGCTTACTTTGGCAAACTGAATAGCAAATAATTTCTTGTACTTGAGGTCCATGAGAAGACTGCTCATCAAGAGCTGGTGGTAAACATTCCTGGCACCTGTATTGGAAATCGGTAGGAGTTTCAAAAAAAGCATCACAAAAAGGTTATTTCAATTATTACGTTACATGGAAATGTCCCCAGAGCCCACAGAGGAACTCCTCACCTTTCCACATCTTTGAATCACAGAGCATTAGTGTGTCTACCAGGGAGGAATTCTCTCCCTCTGGTCCGTTCTCCAGGCCCACTTGACAAAGAATCCTTCTCAGAGCGTCTACACACACACACACACACCCCAACATAAATAACCACAACTCGCTCAGCATAAATAATGCATTTCACCACTGATAAACAAGTGTTTTATAACGAGCGTGTCAGATATCAGGCAGTTAAGCAGACAATAGAGGTTAACTAGTTTGAGTGACTGACCGGAGTATCCTATAACATGACCCAGCCACTGCAGGACTTTAAGAGCGAAACACTGATGAGCCACCACAGATGAGTGCATCACCTGGACCCTCAAAGGCTTGGACTGACGACTGGTGTTCCTCTGCACACACAAACACACACACACACACACACACACACGCACACACACATCCTGAAATGATCGACCACGTGCACTGTTCCTTAGCGGCAGAGGCGCAAACAGAAGACTCCGACCTCCCAGGACAGAAAATACTCACCACGATGACAGACTTGGCCAGCTCGCAGTACGCCAAGTCACCAAAACGCACAGACTTCCTCCCCTGAGCGGGACAAGACAAACCAGTGTTATCAGGGTCAGACGCAGGTTATTAATGATTCCGGCTGACCGAGTTAAAACACGAGGGGACTCACGTCTCGGTCTACTGTGGTGGCGAAGCTAACGGCTTCTTTCTGGGTGCAGTTCACAGCCTTCTGCAGGGTGTAAATGACCTGTTCATATGTGTGCACCTCGTCATTAAAGAGCATGCAGTAGTAGGTGTCATGTCGGTCTCTGAAAAAAAAAAAAAAAAGATGTCAACATCCACCGGCTAAACACTCAGAAGGGACCAAGTGTGTGTGTGTGTGTGTGTGTGTGTGTGTGTGTGTGTGTGTGTGTGTGTGTGTGTGTGTGTGTACGTACGGTGGTTCCAGGCCCGTGGGAAGCTCATCCTCCTTCTCCCAGGTGAGCATGTTCACAGCATATCTCAGCACGATAGAAAAAACATTATAGCAGCGTGCGACCATGTCAGGGGCCAGGTGGGCAAGCGGATCCTGCCAATACACAGTCAAACGGGATCAACAAAAGTTTGGACACTTTTCTGCTTTTAGATCCAATTGAATTACTCAGAACTTTCAATGTGTAAACTGAAGTCAAACATTTGGTCAAATAAAAAAGTTAAAATAGTGAGTTTAGGTGGCCTTGTGTCACCTTTGTGGGACCTATAAAGTTTTATATGTGTAAAGCACTTTGTGATGAACAAAAAGGACCCCGTCAACACATTTGCTAGCACTCAGCAATTAGTAAGACTGTGTCCTGTACTGATGTGTAGAATATCAACAGCAGTGAATGAGTCATTTGTTGTTGGCTGCTGTGACCGAGCGAATAGATGCTCACCTCCTGACAGGAGTCACTGATGTTGGGCTCATGGGTCTGACAGTAAGGGCCCTTTTTCCAGGCTTCTGTGTCTCCACAGTCACAGAACCCCCCTCCGCCAGAGGTGGTCATCTGGAGGGGACACAAACGACACATTAATTTAGGGTCAGGCGGGAGAAGCTTCTGGGTTGTCTCGTTTCGGGAACAGAACAGCAACCGCTGCCTGCAGCAGACATCTGTACAAAGACACGTTTCATTCGGCCCCGGCGATCAGAGCCTGGGACCTGAGGAGCGAGCGTGGTGTACCCGTCCTTTGGCCAATGCGGCAAAACAGCAGCCAACTCAATCTCCATATAGTGAATCACAGAGTGAGTTGTGTGTGTGTGTGTGTGTGTGAGGATGGGGCGGCGGGAGGATTCCTTACCCTGTAGCGATGCTCTTTATGCACACTGCCCAGGAAACACTGCATACAAAGCACACAGGTTGGGTCCGCAGCACATTCCCTGCAGTCAAGAGACAGATTATAAAAGAGATTGAGAAACCAGCAGCCAGTGTCAAATAATGTCTCCAATGTCTACGGTTCTGGTACTTGCTGGTGGGCCGGAAAATTAACCATAGAGGTGTTCAGGACAACAGTATGGTGAATCCATTTAAAATGGGTGTACATTAATGTTATGCAGCATAATAAGCACATACATGCACTCCAATGGGTTTCTATTGAACACCCACTGGAGAGCATTGAATTAGCTGGTACTGGCAAGCCAATGATGTCAACGGAAGTGACCACTTTATCCAGTCGGGACCGGTTCCAATTCACCAGCGAGCAGGTGTTTGTGTGTGTGTGTGTGTCTCTCAGTCTATCCTTTTTAGAATAACCGTCACACCCGCCCCACCTGCATGAGTAGGTGGGCTCTCCCACTCTGAAGACGTGCCCACAGAGCTGTGAGGGCTGGTTGTTCTGCTCTAGCTTAGCCAAGCCCGTGGACGGGTCCTCCCCACATAGGTACCATTCAAGAGGGTTCTGCAGCAGCAACTGGGCCAGCAGGTCTTCACTCTGGGGATTCAAGTTTGGACCCAGGCAGTAGATCTTGGGGACATAACGAGCCAAATGCTGGTATATTTCCTTGTACAGATCCGTCGCCTGGAGCCATTTCTGCAGAAGTGACAGGTGATTATAATCACTTGTGAGAATTGCGAGTCTTGACATACTTTTATGCTTGACTTGAACAAAGTTGGAAAACTCTGCCACCAAAGGTGCAATAGCCTACAAAAACACTGCATTTCACAAAGGATCAGACACAAATTGTTTTAGAATGTCTCGTAAAAGCAATGTACAAACGAATGCTTATGTGGTCTTGAACGCTTACCACACTATAGTACTGCAATTTACGCAGTACGCTGTCAGCAACTAAGTGCATGACCACATAAATTCAGTTAGCAATCCACTGCTATCCACAAAGATGAGGGGTAACAAGCTTCGCGGCAATGGAATACGGCTAAGTATTATCTCAGAGAAGGACTAGGATTAGGACTGCAACGTCATGGGTTTTACGGAAACGTGGCTTAACAATAGCATACCGAACAATGCGATCAGCCTTGATGGCGTCTGTGTCTTCCACGCTGATCAAAACGCAGTCGACTTAAGACCAAGGGTGGTGTTCTGTGCATTTACGTGAATGAAACGTGGTGTACCAACACTAACCTCGTCGGGAGACACTGCTCTACCAATCTGGAATACCTGGTGATTATGACACTCATCTCACCAGTTGCCTTTAAACTACTCCTGTCTGAACACCTGTCCGATCTCTGTACCTGTTAACGGTCATCAACTCCTCACCTGCACTGCTGTCATACCTGTTTACATTCTTGAATCATTCTATTTGCTCAGATATTCTAAAATGCTCTTTCCCATAATTGCGGTCATATAATCCATGCACTCAAATGACCTACCTGCCTGACACACTTTAATCTTTGTACGTCCTGTATTTAGATACTCATTGTATTTTCTTTAAATATGTTTGCTATTGCCTTATTAATGCTGCTCAACAGAACTACATACCTCATCCTGTAGAACTTGACCCTGTGTTGCCTTATTGTGTCCCATTGCTATTTGCACTCTTTCGTTCTGTGTATTTATTGTGTAACTGTATGTTGTCCTGCAAATGTTCTCACCTTATCTTGGACAGGTCATCGTTGCCAATGAGAATTTGTTCTCAAAAATCGGCCTAAATAAAAAAAAATTGCTACAGACCCTTGTGCTTGCCAGGGAGTTCCCATCCATTATTGTTAACGGAGCACACATTCAACCAGACGCTACGGCTAAGATAGCGAGTGAGGAACTGCAAGCAACCAAAAGTAAACAACGAACTGGAAACCCTAATGTTAGCTTGCCATGCACAATGCTACCTTATATATTTTAAACTGGATTTCGTTGTACCTTTATTGTACTGCTAAATGGCAGTAAAGTTGAATCTAATCTAATGCTAGGAGCATACAAAAATATTTTAATGGCTTTAACTATCCCTCTGATTACCATGGCGAGCATTATGGTAAGCGTATGGCACCACCAACACCTTGCCTAGACTGGGCGTCCCTCCAAACTGGATGATAGAACCAGAACGATATTGACCAGGAAAACAACCAAGAGGCCAATGGCTACTTTGAAGGACTTACAAGTCCTTATGGCTGAGATTGTTGTCACATGCACAGACCGACCAATCTCACAAGCTTTACACAAAGCTAAAATGTATGGCAGGGTGCCAAAAAAGAAGCCTCTTCTGAAAAAGGGCCACATGGAGTCTCGTTTGCACTTTGCAAAAAAAAACCTGGAAGAAAGTGGATACATTAAGGCAACCAATCAGTAAAGAAGTTAAAGCTTGGATCTTTCAAATGAACAATGACCCCAAGCATACTTCGAAAGTTGTGGCAAAATGGATAATGGACCAGAAAGTCAAGTTATTAGAGTGGCCATAACAAATTACTGACACAAATCTTATAGAACAATTGGCAGAACTGAAAAAGATTATTGGAGGTATTGGATTGGCCATAAGACCCAAGGTAAATAATTTAAAAGGAAATGCTACCAAATACTAATTGAGTGTTATAAACTTCTGACCCATTGAGAATTTAAAACTGAAATGAATCACTCTATACTATTGTGATGTATATGACATGGACAGACTAATTATAATCAATCATTTGTATTTTTTATCAATAACGGATGTAGAAAAGGACTGTGACAAAAAAGACTATTGTTGTCCAGTTACTGTCAGCAATATAACTGGAATAGTACTCTACATAGAGCAAAAAAAAAGAAACTGTCCCAGTTCTTATAAATAATTTGTATGGTACCCTTGGCCCTAGTCATGCTCCTATGCCAGACACATTGAATGAAACAAATTGACTTAAAATGTACATTTATTACATATCTTTGCACCTTAGTATTAGAGGGTTCTAGTGATTCTCTGAAATCATACTTGCACTATGCATGCCCGTTATAATAGGCTACACACGGGTAGGGTAAAATTAAAAAGCTAAACATGCCTTTTTCAATATCTTACCTAAATACTTACTGAACCAGTATACCTTTTAAATGTTACGACATTGGGTCATTAGGCAGAACTATTACACAAAACGGAATATAACGTAAGCTATGTCAAAGCAGAGCTCTGTTAAGACAAATGCTATGTAATATTGACCAACATATTCAGACTAAATTAGTATTATTTGCATTCAAGTGTTGTATCAAACTGGATGGTGCATTTGCATCGAACACATCGGTTTTACTGTGAGATACATATAATGTGACTAGTAGTAGATTGTAAGGTTACTAGTTTTAGTAACGAAAGTTTTTTAGGTAATGATGTACTACTAGGTGTGTGCAAATAGCGTTAGGTAGCTAATTATGTTATTGTGTGCTACTAGCTTACAACATATCCTCCATCAGACGTCACCCTATATTACTGTAATGATGGTATTGTGTGCTACTAGCTTACAGCATATCCTCCATCAGACGTCACCCTATATTACAGTAATGATGTAATTGTGTGACACTAGCTTACAGCATATCCTCCATCAGACGTCACCCTATATTACTTTACTGTGTGCAAGCTTACAGCATATCCTCTATCAGACGTCACCCTATATTACTGCACTGTGTTCTAGCTTACAGCATATCCTCTATCAGACGTCACATGATGTTATTGTGTGCTACTAGCTTACAGCATATCCTCCATCAGACGTCACCCTATATTACTGTAATGATGGTATTGTGTGCTACTAGCTTACAGCATATCCTCCACCAGACGTCACCCTATATTACAGTAATTATGTTATTGTGTGCTACTAGCTTACAGCATATCCTCCATCAGACGTCACCCTTTTACTGTACTGTGTGCTAGCTTACAGCATATCCTCTATCAGACGTCACCCTATATTACTGTACTGTGTGCTAGCTATGCTACAATTCAGATAACTTGTTACACCCTACATTTTTCAGCAGAAATAAAGGGAGTATTTCACACTTCCTTAATAATCTTAATACTGTTTTGTCACAGTAGCTTCGCTTGCTAGCTTTATTGCTGTTGTTGTTGTGTTCGCTTTGACTTAAATGCTGCTCGACCCAGAGTCAGACAGTGCGGTACACACATTTCAAACGTCGTTAGTAATATGTGTGGGACACTAACAACACATTATACCTATTACATTGACCAAGAAGTAGAGCCAATTAGTAATCCTGAATAGTACATACTCAATTCCAGTAATCTCATGTTCAATACGCATTGTCATTTGACATAACGTCGTTTACTCAAAGGCTAAGTACCAAGTCACAGTACGTATAAACGTTAGCTAGCTAGCTGTGGCACTGGAAGGCCACCATCACATCGAAGAAAAAAATAGACAAAACAGAAATGGAGAAAAAAGAACTGTCGATTAAAATGGTCGAATCGGGGTGCGAAAAAGCACTACAGATATATACATTCATGACAACTGTCGCCTACCGAAGCTGTGTCTTTTGCAGAGAAATTCAGGAATTCCGTACACAGAGCCGACGGTACTTCACGATCACATTCAGCTGTCGCCATCTTTACTACTGGCAAACTCGCTGTGCTAGCAACAACCCAGTCTTATCCTATCCACTACTAGCAACAACCCAGTCTTATCCTATCCACTACTAGCAACAACCCAGTCTTATCCTATCCACTACTAACAACAACCCAGTCTTATCCTATCCACTACTAGCAACAACCCAGTCTTGTCCTATCCACTACTAGCAACAACCCAGTCTTATCCTATCCACTACTAGCAACAACCCAGTCTTATCCTATCCACTACTAGCAACAACCCAGTCTTATCCTATCCACTACTAGCAACAACCCAGTCTTATCCTCTCCACTACTAGCAACAACCCAGTCTTGTCATATCCACTACTAGCAACAACCCAGTCTTATCCTATCCACTACTAGCAACAACCCAGTCTTATCCTATCCACTACTAACAACAACCCAGTCTTATCCTATCCACTACTAGCAACAACCCAGTCTTGTCCTATCCACTACTAGCAACAACCCAGTCTTATCCTATCCACTACTGGCAACAACCCAGTCTTGTCCTATCCACAACTGGCAACAACCCAGTCTTGTCCTATCCACTACTAGCAACAACCCAGTCTTATCCTATCCACTACTGGCAACAACCCAGTCTTGTCCTATCCACAACTGGCAACAACCCAGTCTTATCCTATTCACTACTGGCAACAACCCAGTCTTATCCTATCCACTACTAGCAACAACCCAGTCTTATCCTTTCCACTACTGGCAACAACCCAGACTTATCCTATCCACTACTAGCAACAACCCAGTCTTATCCTATCCACTACTAGCAACAACCCAGTCATATCCTATCCACTACAAGCAACAACCCAATCTTATCCTATCCACTGCTGGCAACAACCCAGTCTTATCCTATCCACTACTGGCAACAACCCAGTCTTACCCTATCCACTACTAACAACAACCCAGTCTTATCCTTTCCACTACTAGCAACAACCCAGTCTTATCCTATACACTACTAGCAACAACCCAGTCTTATCCTATACACTTTAGCAACAACCCAGTCCTATCCTATCCACTACTAGCAACAGCCCAGTCTTATCCTATCCACTACTAGCAACAGCCTAGTCTTATCCTATCCACTACTAGTAACAACCCAGTCTTATCCTATCCACTACTAGCAACAGCCTAGTCTTATCCTATCCACTACTAGTAACAACCCAGTCTTATCCTATCCACTACAAGCAACAGCCCAGTCTTATCCTATCCACTTTAGCAACAACCCAGTCTTATCCTATCCACTACTAGCAACAAACCAGTCTTATCCTATCCACTACTAGCAACAGCCCAGTCTTATCCTATCCACTACTAGTAACAACCCAGTCTTATCCTATACACTACTAGCAACAACCCAGTCTTATCCTATCCACTACTAGCAACAACCCAGTCTTATCCTATCCACTACTAGCAACAACCCAGTCTTAGCATATCCACATTAGCAACAACACAGTCATATCCTATCCACTACTAGCAACAACCCAGTCTTATCCTATCCACTACTAGCAACAACCCAGTCTTATCCTATCCACTACTGGCAACAACCCAGTCTTATCCTATCCACTACTAGCAACAACCCAGTCTTATCCTATCCACTACAAGCAACAACCCAGTCTTATCCTATCCACTACTAACAACAACCCAGTCTTATCCTATCCACTACTTGCAACAACCCAGTCTTATCCTATCCACTACTGGCAACAACCCAGTCTTACCCTATCCACTACTAACAACAACCCAGTCTTATCCTTTCCACTACTAGCAACAACCCAGTCTTATCCTATACACTACTAGCAACAACCCAGTCTTATCCTATACACTTTAGCAACAACCCAGTCCTGTCCTATCCACTACTAGCAACAGCCCAGTCTTATCCTATCCACTACTAGCAACAGCCTAGTCTTATCCTATCCACTACTAGTAACAACCCAGTCTTATCCTATCCACTACTAGCAACAGCCTAGTCTTATCCTATCCACTACTAGTAACAACCCAGTCTTATCCTATCCACTACAAGCAACAGCCCAGTCTTATCCTATCCACTTTAGCAACAACCCAGTCTTATCCTATCCACTACTAGCAACAAACCAGTCTTATCCTATCCACTACTAGCAACAGCCCAGTCTTATCCTATCCACTACTAGTAACAACCCAGTCTTATCCTATACACTACTAGCAACAACCCAGTCTTATCCTATCCACTACTAGCAACAACCCAGTCTTATCCTATCCACTACTAGCAACAACCCAGTCTTAGCATATCCACATTAGCAACAACACAGTCATATCCTATCCACTACTAGCAACAACCCAGTCTTATCCTATCCACTACTAGCAACAACCCAGTCTTATCCTATCCACTACTAGCAACAACCCAGTCTTATCCTATCCACTACTAGCAACAACCCAGTCTTATCCTATCCACTACAAGCAACAACCCAGTCTTATCCTATCCACTACTAACAACAACCCAGTCTTATCCTATCCACTACTTGCAACAACCCAGTCTTATCCTATCCACTACTGGCAACAACCCAGTCTTACCCTATCCACTACTAACAACAACCCAGTCTTATCCTTTCCACTACTAGCAACAACCCAGTCTTATCCTATACACTACTAGCAACAACCCAGTCTTATCCTATACACTTTAGCAACAACCCAGTCCTATCCTATCCACTACTAGCAACAGCCCAGTCTTATCCTATCCACTACTAGCAACAGCCTAGTCTTATCCTATCCACTACTAGTAACAACCCAGTCTTATCCTATCCACTACTAGCAACAGCCTAGTCTTATCCTATCCACTACTAGTAACAACCCAGTCTTATCCTATCCACTACAAGCAACAGCCCAGTCTTATCCTATCCACTTTAGCAACAACCCAGTCTTATCCTATCCACTACTAGCAACAAACCAGTCTTATCCTATCCACTACTAGCAACAGCCCAGTCTTATCCTATCCACTACTAGTAACAACCCAGTCTTATCCTATACACTACTAGCAACAACCCAGTCTTATCCTATCCACTACTAGCAACAACCCAGTCTTATCCTATCCACTACTAGCAACAACCCAGTCTTAGCATATCCACATTAGCAACAACACAGTCATATCCTATCCACTACTAGCAACAACCCAGTCTTATCCTATCCACTACTAGCAACAACCCAGTCTTATCCTATCCACTACTGGCAACAACCCAGTCTTATCCTATCCACTACTAGCAACAACCCAGTCTTATCCTATCCACTACAAGCAACAACCCAGTCTTATCCTATCCACTACTAACAACAACCCAGTCTTATCCTATCCACTACTTGCAACAACCCAGTCTTATCCTATCCACTACTGGCAACAACCCAGTCTTACCCTATCCACTACTAACAACAACCCAGTCTTATCCTTTCCACTACTAGCAACAACCCAGTCTTATCCTATACACTACTAGCAACAACCCAGTCTTATCCTATACACTTTAGCAACAACCCAGTCCTATCCTATCCACTACTAGCAACAGCCCAGTCTTATCCTATCCACTACTAGCAACAGCCTAGTCTTATCCTATCCACTACTAGTAACAACCCAGTCTTATCCTATCCACTACTAGCAACAGCCTAGTCTTATCCTATCCACTACTAGTAACAACCCAGTCTTATCCTATCCACTACAAGCAACAGCCCAGTCTTATCCTATCCACTTTAGCAACAACCCAGTCTTATCCTATCCACTACTAGCAACAAACCAGTCTTATCCTATCCACTACTAGCAACAGCCCAGTCTTATCCTATACACTACTAGCAACAACCCAGTCTTATCCTATCCACTACTAGCAACAACCCAGTCTTATCCTATCCACTACTAGCAACAACCCAGTCTTATCCTATCCACTACTAGCAACAAACCAGTCTTATCCTATCCACTACTAGCAACAGCCCAGTCTTATCCTATCCACTACTAGCAACAACCCAGTCTTATCCTATCCACTACTGGCAACAACCCAGTCTTATCCTATCCACTACTAGCAACAACCCAGTCTTATCCTATCCACTACAAGCAACAACCCAGTCTTATCCTATCCACTACTAACAACAACCCAGTCTTATCCTATCCACTACTTGCAACAACCCAGTCTTATCCTATCCACTTTAGCAACAACCCAGTCTTATCCTATCCACTACTAGCAACAACCCAGTCTTATCCTATCCACAACTAGCAACAGCCCAGTCTTATTCTATCCACTACTAGCAACAGCCCAGTCTTATCCTATCCACTACTAGCAACAGCCCAGTCTTATCCTATCCACTACTAGCAACAACACAGTCTTATCCTATCCTCTACTAGCAACAGCCCAGAGTGAGTAGCTACGCAGTCGTGGGTGAAGAGAGAGTAGAGGAGCGGACTCAGCACACAGCCCTGGGGGGAACCAGTGCTGAGGATAAGTGAGATAGAGGTGGTTTTGCCCATCCGCACCACCTGGGGTCTGCCCGTTCAGGATCCATCCTCACAAGGCGGGGTCGAGACCCAGTTCCCTGAGCTTCACTGGAAGCTTAAGGGGCACAAAGGTGTTGAATGCTGAGCTGTATGAAAAGCATTCTCACACATGTGTTCTTTTTTTCCAGGTAAGAGAGTGCGGAGTGGAGGGACAGAGAGATGGCATCCTCTGTTGACCTGTTTGTTCTGTAGGCAAACTGGTATGGGTCCAATGTAGCAGGCATGGAGTCTGTGATGTGGGCTTTGACTAACTGCTCGAAGCACTTCATGATGGTGGGCGTTAGTGCAACAGGGCGTGAAATGCATATGACACAAAAACACTTCTATTGACCAGTTATAACATATTGATGACTTCATGGGATAAAGCTAATGGTGTAAAAAAAGAATGTACATAATTATCACATTGTACGTTCATTTACAGTATATATAGACAATAAAATGCATGAATCAATCTTTATTGTAATAACAATCTACTAATATTTTGGTCAGTATAGAAATAATATTTATCAGTATATCTATAAAAATAAAGATATATCTAAACATAGATGAGATTAATAATTCGGGATGCTTTATTATTGTGGCAAAGTGGGACTTTTTTTGGCTGTTGAGCAAGGAAGACACCGACAACGCCACCCAGGGAATTTCACCCTGGGAATAGGATTTGACTATCGATAGTTAAGTCACCAAAATCTGAAAAGCACACATACTCGATTTATGCATGAAGCCAGAGACGTGGTTCTATTAACAACAATCATTTTATTTATACCATTACTAAGAACAACAATACAGTATAAAATACCAGAGATGCTAAAATAGGTGAATTGAGTGCTAAGCCTTACCAGTGGAGGAACAGGGTCAAGGGGTGGGAGATCTCTGGAGAGGATCACCCCAATCACACAAACACACACACAGTGATCAAGAAAACTCTAGATAAACCAAAAAGGGGCAAAAACACAGCACACAGGACGAGACACCACCACTGGGGAACCCCACACCACCACCGGGGAACGCCACACCACCACCAGGGAACCCCACACCCCCACCTTCGGCACTCAGCAACTGTGAGACAAAGAAAATTCAGTTATTTGGGGAAATAAAGTAATAAACCAAAATAACTGAGAAACAACTTTGATCTAAGGCCAGTCTAGGCAGCAAATGTGGAGAGGCAGCTTGCTCCCTCAGTGTGACGCGGACGTCCTGTAGAGTCACATGGAGGCCGTCCCTAGAGGGAGCTTTGGAGTGGATGTACAGCTTTTAACGAGGTGGACGTCCAGTAGAATCAGGTGGATGTCGCCACTAGAGGAAGCTGTGGAGTAGATGTACAGCACTATAGATCCTTCAGCGACGTGGACGTCCAGTAGAAGATGTGGACGTCCAGCAGAGTCGGGTGGAAGCTGTCCATAGAGAAAGCTTCGGAGTGGATGTATAGCACTGTTCAGCTTTCTGTCTAGCTTCTGACGCATACTGCCACTAGCTCTCTTTTTGACAAGTCTTTGCACTCATCTGCTAAAATCGCATAATATGTGTCCGGCTCATCATGCAAATCGGCCTTTATTTTTTTGACAAGGAGTGATGCTGCGATTTCCAGTATCTCATTTTGCATAGCGTGATGCAGTAGTTTACCATTCTTGGGTAATTCATCCAGTCGCCGTTTTATTTCTGGGTCATATTTGGAAACCAGGTCAAGTAGTTCCAAAAAGTGACCCTTGTTTAACGCATCTGGGTTTTCCCGATGCCCACGCAATGGGATTTCTTGTTTTGCACAGAACAAGACGAGATCTATTACCATCATCATGTGCTGTCTGTGTCTTTCAATAAAAGACTTGTCGCTGGCATCGTTGTTCAGCTGGTTAATAATATTCCCCCGTCCTGGCTGGTGACTTCGCTTGAAACCATCTATTTCCCCCAGCGCTGCTGCATGTGCCCTGCTGGCTTCATGCTTGCCACAACCCTCAGAAAAATGTTTCCAGTCTTTGAAGCCCGTATTAATGAATCTATCCTCATAAGCTGCTTCAGGGAAATGACGACAAGACGGGAATTTTGAGTACCACCTGTCAGAAAAACTCCTGTCTTTCCCCGATATGTGTGTGGCTGGGAATGTACGCAGTTTGGGCTGGCTTGCAGGCTCATCTATTGATGACAGGTCTAGCGGAGGTTGGGACAGATCTTCTTGGGGAACGGCGTTTGTGCTAGCATGCTGAACCCTGTCTCCTCCTATAACACATGAAACGCAACCATAAGTTACCTCTGCCTACTGCCAATATTATTTTTCCCTCCAGAAAATGTGCATACAGACAGCCAGACACTAAAGTTTACGTTTACTGTTAGCCTACTTGCTTGCTGGTGTGAGGGGGTGGCTACGGGACTTGATCGGGAGAGGGCGGCCGAGCAGGATGGGTAACTCGTCATTTGTAACTGAGTTTCCTGCTCCTCGGAGCGTTTCTTACTAAATTTAAATGCAAACAAGTTGCTTTGCTTTGCGTTGCATTTCATATTTGCTAATATCTATACCGTCTCTGTCTGTCTCATTGAACTTGCTTGAAAAGATTGTGCGCCAATTTCATTAATTTCATTGGATCACTTGCTGGTGACGATGCAGCCTGTGGGCGGACTTAAGAGTCCACGCGTGGGGTACAAGCCGCTGATTGGCTGAGAAACTTTCACTAAAAGCTTTCCTCGGGCTGCTTATTGGGCGATCTGCTAGAATGAAAATCACTCACTACTCACTAGGCCTGAGTCAAAATGGGCGGGCCCGGACCTAAAATGGGCCCAATGGTAGCGCCGCGGCTGCGTTAGGGTATCATCACAAGTACTGAAGAGTACTGTATAACCTCCCCAGCCAACAAGCCAGAATCAGTCCGAAATATGTGCGTATGTATGGATGTCTGATTCATTCACTTGGCCAGTCTCCTGTGCATGCCATTATCTGTGGCGCTTCGAATTGTGCCATGCATTTCACAAATGATGTGTGTACATTTAAAATATAAGTTTACGTGTCAAGAGATCAACGATTTGACGTAAACAAGTTGAACAACATTAGGTTTTGTGTGAGATCGCTTAGTGAACTACACTAAGCTGTGACAGAAGGGCGGACAGAACCGTGAGTGGAGGGAAAATGTGGTGACGTCAGGTAAGCGACTTGGACTTGTAGTCAGTCTAATTACGTATTTTCCCATAGGATTTTACTTAACTAACTTGCGACAAACTATGACATTCTTAAAATGCAAAATCATTTTTTATTTCGAAAAACATCATATGTGCAATCCAAGGCACAAATCGATCGGGACCAGAAAATAGTTTGTCTTTCGCCATTGACCACCGTTCATATTTTTTCTGAGTTTAGGTCCCATGAGGTCCACCGGAAGGGGCGGGACTTCGGCTCTCTATTCTCAGGTACGCGCCCAGCTCAGCCTCATCCGGGGAAGTCATCCTCACGGATTGGACTGATGAGGCGACGGGCCCATGTTGTACCTCTTTGTCACAGACGCTCACACACAAAAACCCTCTCCCTTTCTGATCGTTTATGTTACCATACTGCCACCCTGTGTACGATTTAGGAAGGGAGAATAATTTAATGAAGACTACGGTATTTTGAAATGATTTATTCATATGTTCATCTGGAGACGGAGCCAATGATACAGATATCATCCCTATAGATGTTACCCATACTAAGATCATCCCTGGATGTTTATTATAGAGTTTATTCCTATATGTCATCCATACAGATATCATCCCTGGATGTTAATCATACATATATATCGTTGACACTCCCTGGATGTCGAATACACACAGACCATCGCTAGATATAAGCATCACACAGATATCATAGACGCTCCTTGGATTTGGAAGCACCATTTCAATGTAACAGAACTCGGTGCACACAAGCTTTGAACTCTTACCCATTCCATCTGCACATTGCCTGATTTTGCACCACAATATTTACAATATTTGCACCATTGCACTACAATACTTATCTGTATTCTGTATAGTATGTTGTACATTACTATCCCTATACCCCTCACCCTTTAGTATAACTTATATTGCTCTATTATTATGTTGTATGTAAGCACCTTCCTGCCAAAGTAAATTCCTTGTATGTTGACACATTCATGGCGAATAAACACTTTTCTTATTCTGATTAAAAATGTTCATGTTCTACTGTGACATGTTGAAGGCTCCTAAGTGGACCATAGGGATGAAAACAAAACAAGACTTAAATACAAAAAAAACTAAGTAACTCTGCCAGAGTATCTCTTTTGGCTCACATTTGCCTGTACCAAGCCCGGATAAACTAGTAGGGTTGGAGTTGCGACATTAAAAACGCATTTGTAGTTCTAAACATATTTAGGGTGTTTTTTGCTCACATTTTGTCTCTCCCACAAAGTTATTTCTCTCATACAGCGGCAGGGTATATGCAAATTCGGCGATGACGTCATCTAGTGACTTTTAGGACAGGCTATAGCTACTTTCCTTACTGAGGAGTTGGCAGCACTGGTTATTGGTCTCATATATGGCCTTGTAGGCCTCCCTGCGCTTTAGAGACACTGAAAACCAGTTATAAGTCTCTCGTACCAAGTATTCCACACTACGAGTGATGGTGTCATTGGAAGCATGACTTACAGCAAGCTGCAGAGAGTGGCACACACAGCGAATAAGAACCAGATCTCTGAGGCCATACTCCTCCTTCAGCACCTTATGGACCCCATTGTTAATCCCAGTCATAACAGCAGCATTGTCAGTCCCGATCCCCAATAGTTTCTCTTTTTTAAGACAACACTACTGCAGGAAATCCATAACAGCACGGGCTATGGATTTGGCATTTCCTCCCTCCAACTCAACAAGCCCCAGAAATGTTCATACACTTGTCTGCTTTATGTCACTAAAAGTACCTTGTCACAACCCCCAGGTACTTAAAAACACTCACATCTGTGGACTCTTCAAGGAGAAGGCTGAAACCCTGGTCACCCACATATGTGACCAACTATTTCAGAAATTATGGTGCCGCTAAGTTGGCAACACTGGTTCACCTTAAACGCGAAGTCGATGAAGCTGGAACCAAACAGGCGTCCGTCCAACGGCCAATGAGATTGCAGGGTGCGTTTGATCCGAGATGCGTGAACCAATGAGAACACGTGTTGTACACACTGTGTTCGCACAATTAGTTGTCTAGGTTTATCTCCACCTTTCTGAGGCATTGAACCATGTAAACATACGCCCCATTGAAATTATAGGATTTTTATTACAGGTAATATCTGAGCACCCCCTACTGTGTGGAATGCCAGTTAAGTCGAAATTAAAGAAATAAATATGGCATTTCATAAGTAATGCATTATAATATTTAAATAAATTGCTTTCCATACTGCTGGGCCAAGATCACAGATAAAGACATAATACTTCTACATTCTCAAAATGTCTTTTGGTCTAGCCAGGTAGATGAATGAATTTTTTCCTTCCTGTGTAAGTCATATAAAAGATGCTCTCATAGAAGCTATTTACAGTATGTCGTGGATGTATTTTCATGTTTTTTGTTCCTGTCCCAAATCTGGAATTTGCTTTGCTCCGTCAATTAAGCTTCACTTGACTATTATTCTTATCATGTAATAAATATCTCTCCTTTTGAGATGAAAGATCCTCCAACCAAAAACAAATGTTAAAGATTGGCACTTTACCCCTTGGCTACTTCAAGTGTGTCTGCCTTTCTCAATAAATATGTACATAAATGTGTACTTATTTATCACATTGAACGTTCATTTACAATATATATATATATATATATATATATATATATATATATATATACAATAAAATGCATGAATCAATCTTTAATGTAATAACAGTCTACTAATATTTTGGTCAGTATAGAAATAATATTTACCAGTATATCTATAAAAATAAAGATAGATCTAAACGTGGATGAGATGAATAATATGGGGTGGTTTATTATGGGGGGTTGTGATGATTCTAATTCTTGTCCTGTCCTGTCCTGCCCTCTTAAATCCAATATTTTTAACAAAACACCCAGCCTGAAACTCGACAGAGCACAAATCTATAATTCGATACAGTGGCTAGGAAAAACTCCCTGTTCGGTCGAATTTAGGAAGAAACCTAGAGAGGAACCAGGCTCTGAAGGGTAGCTAGACCTCTTCTGGCTTGGCTGGGTGATCTTTTTTATGCTGAGGGTCTTATTAAATAGTCAAGGTCAAATCAATCACCAGTCTGTCAAGCACAGTCAGGGGGGTTGAGGGTCAGGTGAATTGGAAGCCGGATTGTACAGGGTTCTGCTACACTTCCTCGAGGCTGGTGGGTCCCACGATGTGGTCAAAGGGCACCTTAGGGTGAACAGAACAAGCAACAAGGAAAAGTTAGACATCCAAACTGTTAGAAACACAGCTTGTGGAAAATCAATCCAACCACTTTACCAAGCATCAACTTAGGGACACCGATCAACCGCAACCATCCTGGGAAGATCTAGTATCACTCACAGAGTTTACTCATGTTGACATGGATTGCAATGGGGTGACATTCAACAGCAAGCAGTGACTCACCTCCTTCTCCTGGTCTTTTGTTTTCACACCCCTATCTAATCTCTAGTCTTTGGTCCTTTCGTCGTAGTCTTTTTTTGGTTTATTGTGTATGGTGGTTCATATGTATGAGGGGCCGTGTATTCATATGTATGAGGGGCCATAATTCAGATTTACCTCTCACATACACCACTAAAACGCTCTCACTAGTGAAAATGAAAACTCTCACATACAATGCTAAAACGCTCTTACATACACTACTGAAACGCTCTCACATACACTACTGAAAATGAAACCTCTCACATACACTACTGAAAATGAAACCTCTCACATACACTAGTGAAACTCTCTCACGTACAATAGTGAAACTCTCTCACATACACTAGTGAAAGTGTAAACTCTCACGCAAAGGCTGGTGAAACGCTCTCACATACACTAGTGAAACGCTCTCACATACACTAGTGAAACGCTCTCACATACACTAGTGAAACGCTCGCACATACACTAGGGAAACGCTCTCACATACACTAGTGAAACGCTCTCACATACACTAGTGAAACGCTTTCACATACACTAGTGAAACTCTCTCACATACACTACTGAAACTCTCTCACACACACTCGTGAAACGCTCTCGCATACACAACTAAAACTCTCTGATAGGTGTAGAGCAACAGGTATGACATCATACATGAATATCTGGTCGTTTTCTAATCATACAGCATATGACATCATTGGGATCCGGTGACACAAAATGTTATTGTCATTTTTTTATAACACCTGCAACAGACACTGACCTTAGTGTTGTGGACCTTGAAACCATTCGTGCTGCAGGATGTCCTCAAATGATGGCCGACAGTTGGCATTTAGTCGCAGGCACCATTTGATCAAATCTCTGCATTCTATAAAACAAAAGGATTTGTATTAGCTAGGAGAGTAGAGTCACAAAAAGGCATCTGTGTTCGAGTAGGAATAAGAAAAACAAACCAAGCGTGAATGCAGATGGAATGTCACAAGCAGAGATGTTTATAGATAAAAAGTAGCAGAATTTCATTGCCTTTAGAGGATTCAGCCATTTGACATGTGTCCAAATGTTTTGATATCAAATGGCATGGGCAGAAGATCGCCTCAGTGGCTAAGCTTTTGCAGAAACAGACAATCTGGAGACACGGATTAGGATCATTGACCACCTCTCTGCTCAAATTCCTCTATCACGTAATCGTCAAAAACGTTTGGGCTTAACATTCATAAAAATATTAGTTCTGGCTGTGCTGTTGTCAGAATTGTATGGTGACAGTCTGTCTATCACGTTGAATGGGGAGGCTTTTTGCCCTAGTGACCAAGGGCACAATGAAAGGTTGTTGGTTCTTATCCCGGACTGGGTGATGTGAAAAACCCAACCGTTCTTTCCTTGCATGCATACCATCCGAAAGGGCTATTATGAAGGGCAAGTTGTGTCCACCGCAAATTTGCTCTTTGTTCTGAAACGGAGGGCGTCCGTTGGCCAGGAGGTACAAAAGGATGCCCAGAGACCAGACCGTGGCCTTGTCACCATTGTACGTCCCATTGATCAACATCTCCGGTGGGCAGTACCGCAAGGTGCCTGAGACACAAGGAGCGAGAGGGATGTGTTAGCTGCGGCCCTACATCACCACAGCGACGGCACATTAGTAAGGCCAACTCACCGCGATACTCGCTGTACAGCTCCTCCTGTAACAGGTCGCTGCATCCGAAGTCGACCAGTTTTACAGTGAATGTGTCGAGCTGCAGCAGCAGGTTCTGGGCTTTAACGTCTCGGTGTAAGACGCCGCGATCTCTGCAATGGCGGCATGCCAGCACCGCCTGCTTCCAGATGCGCCTGACGAAGTCCTCGCGAATAGCCCCTTGCGTGGTGGTGTACATCAGATCAATCAGGTCCATGCAGGGAGCCGGGTGCTCCATGATTATGATTATCTGGTCCGGCTCATCGAACCAATCGAGGAGCTCCACGATGTGGTCACATGCCGGAGGCCGGGAAGCCATCAACTGCAGGCCCACCTCTAAGGGCAGCTTGAGGGGCGTTCCAGGCTAAAGAGGGAGGTTGGTTGACACAGAGTTGTCATATTCGAAGCAAAAGCAGGTTGGTCAACACAGTTTCAAAGCGTTCTAGGCTAAAGAGATGTTAATTGGCACACCTATTAGTCAGAATGTGCTTGCTATTGCTAGGTAGCAATGCTAGGTAGCAACAGCATTTAGCAACAGAATGTGCTTGCTATTGCTAGGTAGCAATGCTAGGTAGCTATAGCAATTAGCAACAAAATCTGCTTGCTATTGCTAAGTAGCAATGCTAGGTAGCAATAGCGTGTAGCGACAGAATGTGCTTGCTATTGCTAGGTAGCATTGCTAGGTAGCAATAGCAATTAGCGACAGAATGAGCTTGCTTTTGGTAGGTAGTATTGCTAGGTAGCAATAGCAATTAGCGACAGAATGTGCTGGCTATTGGTATGTAGCAATGCTAGGTAGCAATAGCATTTAGCGACAGAATGTGCTTGCTATTGGTAGGTAGTATAGCTAGCTAGCAATAGCATGTAGCGATGCCATGTGTGTGCTATCAGGTTAATTACTATCAGGTTAATGTTTGTAGCCTGATTTCGATCGATCGGACTACAGGTTGACTGGCCTTGACTGTTACTTACAAATGTGTAGTATTTCTCACGATCACGTTTTTGTATGAACTTCACGGCCACCTGTGGAGGAAGAACACTACTGTGAATAATTCACATACATGTAAAAATGTGCTAATATGTCCTAGTGTAAAATAACAGACTAGCATGGAGGAAAGAGAGAGGAAGAGGTCAAAATGAAGAATGAGAGAAGAAAGAATGGGGAAAAGAAGAGATTGAGGGAAGATAATTGAGACAATGGTTAATAGGAACCGACAGGGCAGAGGAGACAAAGAGAAATTGTACAAAGAGGACTGTAAAAAGTGACAAGAAGATAGAAAGTAGACAGGAAAGATTGGGAATGATAAGGATTACATTTTTCCCATCTCGTTTCCGTGTTCCCGCGTGAACGGATCCGAAGCCTCCGGTTCCCAGCAACCTGCCAACGTTGTACTGTGAGGAGAAGCTGGTTGGATCTTCTAGTTTGCCGAAAACTTTTTGTTTTAAACTTCCAAAAATGTTGCGGCAAATTCCCCAAAGCTTGGTCAGCGGAAGTTCCAGGAGTACTTTGATGACGGGGCCAAGCTGACACAGATCTTCTTGGCGGCTTGGAAGTCCTCGGAATCCAAGTCTCTGAAACTGGTCTTACGCTTCCTCCGAAAACTTTGGGTCCCCTGTTCGCAACGAGTTGGCTGGTCAGATTGGCTGGCTCGTTCACAACGAGTTGGCTGGTCATATTGGCTGGCCTGTTCGCGTTGGGTTGGCGGGGAACTTTCGATGGGCAAGGCACCTTGGATGGACGAGGCACCTTGGATGGACGAGGCACCTTGGATGGTCGAGGCACCTAGGATGGTCGAGGCACCTTGGATGGACGAGGCACCTTGGACGGTCGAGGCACCTTGGATGGACGAGGCACTATCAACGGTCGAGGCACCTTGGATTGGTGGGGCACATATGTTTGGCTCATCACTCTGCGTTGTTATCAGTGCTGGCAGGCTCCTTCTCCTGGAAACCCTAGTTTTTATCACCAGTCTACTAGACCGAGCTTCTCCAGGGAGTCCAAGGGAGGTTGCCCTAGTGACGGCCTGCTCCTTAGAGCGCTTCTCTGACGGGCCGGCATTGGCCGAACCATCAGAAAGTCTCCTTCTCTTCATCCTTCACTCATTGAGGAGTGTCAGGACGCTTGAAATCTACTTCTTTGAATTCTTCTCACTAGAAATGAGGAAAACAATTAATTCATAGTATCACGAAAGTTCCTTCAAGAGATTGTGTAGGCTAACCGTGACACCTGGAATATATATGTTTGTATTTACATTCATTAACAAGGCCTAAATATAATACCCAACACCGACAAATTAAGTTACATTTTGCCAATAATGGATTCAATTTTTTGGTTTTCCAGTCAAGCTTGTGGAAGGCCACACGGTTCTTTATACGGAGTCTTTCTTTAGGAGTACTTTTAGCAAAGATTCAAAGAAGTGATAATCATTGTAATTTTGGGTGAATAGTGTTTATAGGCCTATACGTGAAATTCATATCCGAAACACACACACACACACACACACACGAGATCCGTTTTTTCCACAACCAAATAGAAGTGGGATCCCAAGTCGGCATATCATCAGAGATGAAGTTTAATCCAAGATAAATGGTCTAAAATGTATTTGAACGTTATACAATAATATCTACTCTATTCAGACCCGACAACTTGTTTTATCTTCACTGGGAGTAAACGTTAACGTTTCGGCATTTAGTCCAGCGCGTCTAACATAAGTTATAGTGTAAAGTTAGTGCGTGTCCCGCAGTGTGCACGGTAACTTTATATTGGAAATAAGTTCCACAAGCCTTATTAATTGACACACATTGATGGCATATAACTCCGCCAGTTAATACGTATAGTTATTGTGCTATATTTAAATCAAAATCAATAATTTACGGTCGGACAGTATAATTAAATGTAGCCTACAAATGACAGTCTTACCTTATCAGTGTCGTTCGCTTGTCTGAACAAATGTTCAATCGAATGTCCAGTTTATAGATACTAGACGTCGTCGAACGCACGCGTCACAATAGTTAATAAGAACACTGCATGAAATATCAGACATACCAATAATAACTGATAAACATTAAAATGAGTGCCTCTTTATTGCAAAAATATATACACACACTACTGTTCAAATGTTTGGGGTCAATTAGAAATGTCCACTGGACAGACGGGTCACCGTTAGGGTGTCATCACAAGTTAGAGTACTGTATAACCAGCCGACAAGGCAGAATCAGTCCGTATGGATGTATGTGCGTATGGATGTCTGATTCATTCACTTGGCCAGTCTCCTGTACAGGACATTATCTGTGGTGCTGCTCTTAATGCCCTGTACGCCTCCCTCTTCTCCAGGAATTCCATCCATTCTCAGGTACGCGCCCAGCTCAGCCTCATCCGGGGAAGTCATCCTCAAAGATCGGACTGATGAGGCGACGGGCCCATGTTGTACCACTTTGTCACAGACGCTCACACACAAAAAATACCCTCGCTCCCTTTCTGATCGTTTATGTTACCATACTGCCACCTTGTGTACGATCTAGGGAGGAAGAATAATTAGATGAAGATTACAGTATTTTGAAACGATCAATTCATATGTTCATCTGGAGACGGAGCCAATGATACAGATATCATCCCTATAGATGTTACCCATAGTAAGACCATCCCTGGATGTTTATTATACAGAGATCATCCCTATAGATGTTACCCATAGTAAGATCATCCCTGGATGTTTATTATACATATATCTTTGACACTCCCTGGATGTCGAATACAGTGGCGGAGCTAGACTTTTTAAACAGGTGTGGCAAGGTATTATTTTGGGGGTCAATATACAAAGTGTTCAATTACACTAAAAATCAATTATTTTCCACAAAGTGTATATAGATTAAATTAAAGTGGTTTATTTTCCAAAATGTACACACAATTATAAATGTATTAAGTATACAGCAAAAATAGAACAACAAGTATTCAAAGTGCTCCTTGGACTAATCAAGTCCAGTAGTAAACAAAAACTGAGGTAAACTTGGACCTGTCAAAACAAGGCAGGACAAGGCAGTTGTACACATTCAAATATGTACCACAAGAATAATAATAGAACAACAATACCAAAAACATAGAGCCCTTTAACACTGACTCTAATGATACACTTGAATAGTTGTACCAGGTATGACCTGCATCTACCCAGAGGTATGGCACCACCAAGTTCACAAAAACAAACATCAAGAACAGCATAATTCTGCATTTCTGGTGAGATGAAGCAAAATGTTTTACAAAGTCCTCCATATTAATGGAATATGCCCTCCTTAACTCAACACTGAGTATGCCCAGGTGACTTAATCTATCATCTGCCATTGTTGTCCTGAGGTGGGTTTTTATTCTTTTAAGGACAGAGAAACTTCTTTCGCAGGATGCAGTGCTAACTGGAATTACAACCGAAATTTTTACTAAGCCTAAAAAGTTCATGAAAAACCTTTTTGTAAGGTTCCAAAAACCCCACAAACTCAAGTAGAGAAGCTGGTCTCTCTCCACTTTTCTCCATTCTTAAAAGAAGCCGCCTCGTTTGATGAAGCTCATGCTTAAGGTCTTCTAAATCAGACTCAAATGTTTTCCCCAAAGCAAGCAGGGGTTCCTCTTTTAAGAATGATGGGCTTTTGGGTTCAAGAGACTGCACACCTTCCATTATCATACAGTTCTTTTCGGAAAAAATGCCTATTTATTTCTGCTGTAAGACAGTCAAGTACCTGATGCAAAATACCTTTATTGAACTCTCATTGTTTGCAAACTCAGAGTGCCTCTGTCCAACAGTGCTCATTACAAGTGAAATCAGACATTTCAAATTGGTCTTTGGTCGTCTCTTGTTTTGCGCTTCTGTTCTAATGTTGCAGTGGTGCACAGGTTCTTCAATCTCTACAGAGTACTCTAGCCATGGATTGTCCTTATACCAAAAGCTGTTGAATGACCGTGTAAACTTTCCAAATGGGGTTCGTGGAAACCTGGCGAGACATGGCTGAACAGGTTCTTCATCCTTCGATCTTGAGATGTCTTTAAGTAAAAATGAAATAAACACCACAGACACTTTTTATTATACTAGTCTAGATCATGGCTATTATACTGTTAATGTCTTTGTACATGGCTAATGTACCTACCACTTGGTCCTTTTGGTGCACATGTGATGCTTGAGCTGGGTGTGGGGAGTTCAGTGCATTCTTCTTCTTTTTCTATTAGGACTGGCTCGCTGTCTTCCTCATCACTGGTAGAAATAACCGTCTCACTCTGGTTTTCTTCTGAAATTGAATTAATTATACAATTATAATTGTATATTATACCATAATACTTCTCTTCTTGACTTCTCTGTCCACCACATACATATGGTTCACTACTACGACAGCTGACTCTGGGACTGGGATTTGTTTGGCCCGGATCTGCACCTGACTTTTGCTTCTTTAGAAAGAAGTTGGTCATATCACTTTTTCTCTTCATTCTGCTGTCCCTATTTGGAAGAATTTGCTTGTTATTATTTACCATGAGTACACCGTTACTAATAATACAAATACTAAAGTAATACATTACGACAAAATCTGAGTATATTGAGGTCTAGTCTATTTGACAACAAAAGGAAAATTGCTTAAAGACGTCTAGACATGTTAAGTGCTAATAAATTGTATGTCTACACAAACTTACTTCAGTACATCTCTAGAGTCACATCTACTATCTCCGCGGTGGTTTTATTAAGATTAGTTCACTATGCTGCATTACACGTGCCAATATGAATAAGCCTACCTAATGTCTGTGATTGTTGCTGAACATTTGCTAACGACATGTTTTGATTCCTCCTCTTTGATGACAGAGAGAGACAGGGGAGATAGAGTTTAACCCCAAAACCACAGCACCATCTGGTACATCAGCGAAACGGGAAAATTATTTACAGTGATCCGGGTTCAACCCAACAAATCCAGGAGGCTGGTTCTTTTCGGTTCCTGAGCTCTTTCTCTGGTCTCACCTTCGTGACCTCAGCAATCTTCTCCCACTCCGCCAGGGTGGGGTCAGTCCCAGTGAGATTGTGTGCGCAGGCGTGCAGGACGAAGATGGAGTGTTCTGGGGCTTTCTGCCGGCATAGAAAGAAAAACATCAGTCATGAGAAACCGAACCAAACTCAAACACTCAATTCCCCTTGCCCTATAACCTTACCCCTCCATCCCTCTCCCATCCATCCCTCCCCCCCATTCCTCTCACCTCCGGGTCATTCATGATGCCAGTACGGTCCAGACCTTTCTTTGCTCCGTCCCAGTAGTGGTAGGGGCGTATGTCGGTAAACCCGGCATCAGCAAACACTGCATTGTGGTTCTCTGCAGGGGAGAGGAGGAGGAAGAACTCAAACACGCTTTAAAACAACACCTAATACATTAAGTGAATGTCACCCCACATTTTTGGCCCGCTCTTAGTAACCAGGGTTACAGGTGACCTAGGACGGCTGACAGAGACCAGCACCTCGCTAACCACCATATTGAAGGCCACACATGGACCAAAGACCGATTGGACAAACGGGAAAGGCTTCAGGACATCCCAAGGAGGAGGCGTGGCCATGATACAGCACAGCCAACAGAAAACACATGTTCATATTGATCTAAGTGGTGTCTCAGCTCAAGGTATGTAGGAATGACGGGAAACTGCTGATGATAAACAAATCAACCTATGGTTTTACATAACTTCAACTTTCAACTCTTTATGTCTTCTTGTTTCACATGTCCATTAAATTGTCTAGCCAGTTCTCCCGGGCCCCATCAGGTTCTCCAGGGCCCCATCAGGTTCTCCGGGGCACCATCAGGTTCTCCGGGGCCCCATCATGCTCTGCGTTGGGAAAAATAATGACGTACCCTTCCATTCTTAATGGCACGACTGTTCTCCCCCAGCGCCACCTTGGAAGCGGCATAGCGGAGCTCAGGAAGACCCAGGATGGGAAGATACTCGTGGTTCAGACTGCTGTCCTCCACGATCATCTTCTCCACCTTCTTCACCACAGGCAGAACCCACGGCTGACATTCATCTGTACGGTAGGCCTGGGAAGGACAGGAGGAGAGGGAGTATTAATGACTGACTGACGGACTGGAGGTTCTGCCTGACTGGCTACGGGTTCTGCCTGACTGGCTACGGGTTCTGCCTGACTGGCTACGGGTTCTGCCTGACTGGCTACTTGGAGGCTCTGCCTGCCTTACTGGAAACTCAGTCTAACAGAACGACTGACTGACTGGAGGCTCTGTCTAACTCAGGGGTCCCCAAACTTTTTTCTGTGAGGGCCACATCATTTTCCCTTTCCCTAATGGGGGGCCGGGTCGGTCTGTAACGAAACAATGACATGGGCCAGAGTGACTACCAGTATCATTGTGGAGATTCTAATATGATTATAAATGTATTATGCCTCCTAATGCTAGATTAACATTAGTTTATTAATTTGTTATGCACCGAACATGCAAATGAACATTACTTTTAAGAGATATATAGCATTTTTTCATATTTATTGCTATTGAAATTAAAACATACATTCAGTGTGAACTGTGGGCTTGCTTCTGGCTGGTGAGATGTCCAATTTCAGGTTCCATTCCTGTCTCAGCCAGTCTCAAAGACTGATGCAAATGTTCATCAGTGAGTCTTGATCTTATGGGAGTTTTCATCAGTTTCATGCGTGAAAAGGTTTGCTCACAGATGTACGTGCTGCCAAAAAGTGTGGACATTTTCATCGCATGCCTTTTGATGTTTGGGTATGTCTCGTTAGGGAGGGCAGCATAGAATTCAATGAGACTGTTCGGTTTCATAGTGTCGGCGCAGATTGTATTCTTTGAACACAGATACTGTTTCGTGACGGATGAGGCAAACAGCCTTTCTTTGCATTGAACAAAAAAATAATCACACGTGCACTGTCGGTTAAATACCCTGCATTCAGAATCAACTTTTCTCTTTCTCAACCGTTTGGCCATTTTGTTGTGTCTTTTATTTTTCTTGCTGGCGCGGGTGCACCTGACATAAGAGAAAAATCCTTGCGTGCTCGCTCGCAGATATGATTACCGTATTGTTTGCACTATAGGGCGCACTTAAAAGCCTGTAATTATCTAGAAAAACAACAGTTTGCCTTATAATCCGAAGCACCTTATATATGGATTAATTCTGGTTTTGCTTACTGACCTCTAAGCGATTTTGTGTGGTACAAGGCGCTCACTGCGCTCAGTCAAAACATTTTAGTACAACATTGGTAAACAACCAAGCCGCACCGCTTGCAGCATTACGGTACCGTAGCCAGGAGCGTCGCGGAGTAATACATACTGTGCTTCACCAAAACAGCAACACATACAGTGACTCGGATAAAGACGAGTGGGATTCTGATTTATCTGACAGTTTTTTTTCCGCTTATTGCGAATTATCCATTCATCGACAATGCGCCTTATAATCAAGTGCGCCAAATAGTGCAAAAAAATAATTATTTTTTATTTTCAAAATATGTCTCTGGCATTCGTCAGAGGGCCGGTCCAAATGAGGGGGGCTTTAGTTTGGGGAACCCTGGTCTAACTGAACGACTGAATGACAGGAGGCTTTTCTAACTGAACGACTGGAGGCTCTGTATAACTGAACGACTGACTGACTGGAGGCTCTGTATAACTGAACGGCTGACTGACTGGAGGCTCTGTATAACTGAACGACTGACTGACTAGAGGCTCTGTATAACTGAACGACTGACTGACTAGAGGCTCTGTATAACTCTGCCTGTTTGGCAATTTGACTGGTGGGTCTGTTTGAGGAAGTCAGTCAGCCAGTCTGTATGTTTACTTGTTCTGAAAATGTCCTTCAAACTGCAGCCTGGTTCTGCTGTGTCATACTGCCCTACCCAGAACCATAAGGTCGGTGTCCAATCTGAGTATGTGACCTCACCTGAAAAACGTGGCCTTTCCTTTAACAAGGACAGTGATTCCACGCGACATTCAGAGTCAAAAAACAGCCGTTCATATGACTCCTGGAGGACCTTTAACAGTCTATCGAGCAGGCAACCAGCCAGCCAAATGACTCGCAAAAAAAATAATTGTCTGGATTATGCTTCAATGCAAAAAATACGTAGAAAATGAGGTCAAACACTAGAGACTTAAATAGCATCACAGGCTCAGACCCAGATGAAGCATATTAAACTCTGCTGGTGTTGGTGGACTGGAGCTTGGACCTTGCATAGAATATATATACAAACACCCAAAGAATGATTTGGTGGTGATGCCAGGGATCATGTTAAAAACGCATTTTGCTCTAATCGCCTGAACCACACCGCGTCTCTTAGAATTAGTCATGAGGTCACGTGACGCCATAGCTTTCCATTTTCCACGAAATGTCAAATGGGCAAGAACAGGCACCTAGCCTTTAGAAAAACTGCATTACATGTAACATTCGTCAATGACAACTGCTGTACTGTATATTGTATGGCAGAACATTGTTTACGACAGTCTGCTGCCATTGACGGCAGGGCAGTATTTACATTTTTACCAAAACACCGTTACGCTGCAGCCATGACAACCAGTACGAAGGTCATGTCTATGTTTAGTTCCCTATCAGGGAACTTCGAGCTGCGTGAAAACGCTATGGGAACGCTCTGCGTGAGTGCGTCATGAAGCACATGTGTAATCAGTCCAATGGCGTGACGGAACGTCACAGACGGGTGACGTCGCGACCAGGAAGTCATAAAAGCACCCCTAATTACCGGCACCTTCAGTTTTTTGTTGCTTCAGCAAGTGCATGTTGTGACAGTCCTCGCGGGTTTCTGCTATTACGTTGTTAATTCAGAAATTTTCTTTGCATTTATGTACAAGAGCTCACCGCGATTATGGCAACCGAGCGGCGTTTCAGACAGTGTGCTTCTCACTGCAACCGCTTTCTCACGGGCCGGGACACACATGTTCTGTGCGTAGTTTGTTTGGGAGAGGAGCATGCTCAGCTAGCCTTGGAAGAGGCTAGCTGTAAGCATTGCTACCGTCTCGCCATCCGTACACTTCGCTCTCGCCTGGCGCTTTTTCAGGAAAGCGGCTCGGTTCGCGTTCCCCGCGGTTCAGGTCCAGCCGCTGCCGAGGCACGGCGCTGACTGACGTCGTGGGGTTCGCAAGCGGATCTAGCATGCGGTTCCGAGACGGCTTCTGCAATTTCTCGGTCCTCGTCTACTAGAGCCAGTGCCTCAGCTCGGGGTTCGGAAGCACCCGCGCGGGTTTCTTCCGCCCTGGGTGAGGCACCTTTTTCTCAGCCGTCCAGTTCTGAGGAAATGGAGGTTGAAAACCTCGAGGCGGAGGCTGAATTGTTGGTTCAGTCACACCGGGTGCAGCAGAGAGTGAGTGTCGCTACTCGGGCGCCCCCACACGATGAGTGGGCCGGGGGGCGACGCTCACAGGCGGGGCCTTCGAGGGGTAGGACAGTTCCGAGGCCTGTCGCTACACCCAAGAAGGCTTTGTCTAAAAGACCCTGACAGGGGGGTCAAACCGCTTAGGGGTGGTCCCCACCAGGGGAGTAGTGAGCTTCGTCATGTGGAGGAATCCTTGGTTCCTAACCCAGGGTCCCGTGTTGGGAGCTCCGTGTCGTCGTGTTACACTAACGACGGATGCCTCCCTCACCGGCTGGGGGGCGATCATGAGTGGTCGCCCAGCTCAAGGGCTCTGGCGGGGCCATCAGCTATCATGGCACATAAATTGGCTAGAGATGCTGGCAGTTTACCAGGCTCTGAAGCACTTCCTCCCAGACCTAAGGGGTCATCATGTCCTTGTCCGGTCGGACAACACGTCGGTGGTTTTTTACATCAACCACCAGGGGGGTCTGCGCTCACGCCCACTTTACAATCTGACCCGCCAGGTCCTTCTGTGGTCCCACGGGAAGCTCCTTTCTTCAAGGGCCATTTTTATCCCGGGGTACCTAAATCAGGGGGCAGACACCCTGTCGAGGCAGGGGCCGAGGCCCGGGGAGTGGAGACTGTCATGGTTCCCTCCCTCTGTCCCTCTCTATGCGGGAGTTGGCACTCCCCCGACCAGCAGAGAGAGGGAGTAATCACAGACATTCTAGACACCTGAGTTTTTCCCACACCTGGGTTCAGGTTTTCATTAGTGTCCCTATTTAGTTCTGTGCTTATCAGTTGTTTAGTGTCGGGACATTAATTCAAGGTATGTGGTGTTTAGGATTTTAGTTGTGCTGTTATGATTTAATGCAGGAGTGTTTGCATGTTGTTTAGACCAAGTTAGAGTTGGTAATGTGAACATTCAGTTTTGTTGTTGATGGGTTGGGTTTTATGTATACCGGGTTATTTGCACGTTCTGGTTTATGTTCCTTGTGTATGAGTTTCCTCTGTCTGATTTTGTGTTTTGTTAATTCAAGTTCCCAGTTCTTGTGCCTGTCTTGCCTGTCCTGGATGAATAAAACCCATTGTAAAAAACAAGTTCTCTGCGCTTGTGTCCTCTGTCGGCTTGAGAGCCGAACCCTGACAGTATGTCCCGACCATCAAGGACGCAGCGGAGAAAGAAGGTCTGTTCATGGGCAGATGAACAGCCTGTCGAGATACCGTCTTGTTATCGCCGGCGCGCGATACGACCTGGACCACCTCTCCCTCCACGACCATCTGCTCCACCGCCTGTCTGGATACCCGCAGACTACGGAGCAGTGCGGAATGGGAGAGAGACAATCTATTCTGAGTCGGAGGAGGAGTACCCGGAGGAGAAATATGGCTGGGATTCCTACATCCTCCGGCTGGCATCCGCGTTGCCTCCAGTTGTTCGATCATCAACTCCCCCGCAGCTAAGAAGGGCTGCCGCCCCGCAGCTAAAGAAGGTTGCCGCCCCGCAGCTGAAGAAGGCTGCCGCCCCGCAGCTAAAGATGGCTGCCGCCCCGCAGCTGAAGATGGCTGCCGCCCCGCAGCTGAAGATGGCTGCCGCCCCGCAGCTGAAGATGGCTGCCGCCCCGCAGCTGAAGATGGCTGCCGCCCCGCAGCTGAAGATGGCTGCCGCCCCGCAGCTGAAGATGGCTGCCGCCCCGCAGCTGAAGATGGCTGCCGCCCCGCAGCTGAAGATGGCTGCCGCCCCGCAGCTGAAGATGGCTGCCGCCCCGCAGCTGAAGATGGCTGCCGCCCAGCAGCTGAAGATGGCTGCTGCCCAGCAGTTTGAGATGGCGTCCAATCCCCTGGCCCAGAGATCGGTCTCCGTTCAGTCCACCACACCAGTTCCCTCTCAGGCACTCCTGGCCATAGACGAGGCACTACGGAAGGACTGGGAGGTCCTCATTGACTTAATGGTCTGGATGAAGGAGACAGGAGTTGACGAGGAGGAGGAAGAGAGGTGTTACAGCGAGTTCTTCGCATGGAAGGATTACAAGGGGGAGCTTTCTCGTCCGGCTCTGGACTACCTATTGCCACGGTTGTTCTGCCGGGCACCACACCTCCTCCAGGTCCCTGTTTCGGAGCCAGTCCAAGTCCCTTTTGAGCCTGTCCGAGTCCCCTTGCCCGAGACCAGTCTATCTGTGTTGCCCGAGACTGGGTCCCCTGTCTTGACCGAGACCAGACTTTCTGTCCTGTCCGAGACCAGACTGACTGTTTTGCCCACGTCTGGGTCTCTTCTTCCCCTTGAGTCTGGGTCTCCTGTTCTAGAGCCTGTCCCAGTCCCCTCTGAGCCTGTCCCAGTCCCCTCTGAGCCTGTCCCAGTCCCCTCTGAGCCTGTCCCAGTCCCCTCTGAGCCTGTCCCAGTCCCCTCTGAGCCTGCCCCAGTCCCCTCTGAGCCTGCCCCAGTCCCCTCTGAGCCTGCCCCAGTCCCCTCTGAGCCTGCCCCAGTCCCCTCTGAGCCTGCCCCAGTCCCCTCTGAGCCTGCCCCAGTCCCCTCTGAGCCTGCCCCAGTCCCCTCTGAGCCTGCCCCAGTCCCCTCTGAGCCTGCCCCAGTCCCCTCTGAGCCTGCCCCAGTCCCCTCTGAGCCTGCCCCAGTCCCCTCTGAGCCTGCCCCAGTCCCCTCTGAGCCTGCCCCAGTCCCCTCTGAGCCTGCCCCAGTCCCCTCTGAGCCTGCCCCAGTCCCCTCTGAGCCTGCCCCAGTCCCCTCTGAGCCTGAGCTCACTCCCGTCCCTGAGCTCACTCCCGTCCCTGAGCTCACTCCCGTCCCTGAGCTCACTCCCGTCCCTGAGCTCACTCCCGTCCCTGAGCTCACTCCCGTCCCTGAGCTCACTCCCGTCCCTGAGCTCACTCCCGTCCCTGAGCTCACTCCCGTCCCTGAGCTCACTCCCGTCCCTGAGCTCACACCCGTCCAGCCAGTGTCCGTCCCCCAGCCCGAGCCAGTGTCCGTCCCCCAGCCCGAGCCAGTGTCCGTCCCCCAGCCCGAGCCCCGTCTTGTCCTCGAGGCCGTCACCCTGCCTAAGCCTGTTCCCGGGGCTAAGACTATTCCCTGTCCTCCGGCGCGGCCTCCTGACCCGTGCCCTCCGGCGCGGCCTCCTGACCCGCTTCCTCCGGGCCGGCCTCCTGACCCGCTTCCTCCGGGCCGGCCTCCTGACCCGCTTCCTCCGGGCCGGCCTCGTGACCCTCTTCCGCCCGTACGGCCTCCTGACCCTCTTCCGCCCGTACGAGCCTCCGCTCCGCCTACGCCCGTCCGGCCGCCTGACCCGCATCCGCCTGTCCGGGCCTCCGCTCCCCCTCAGCCAGTCCGGCTTCCTGACCCGTCATCACCGGTACGCCCTCTAAACCCGTTCCGTGATCTGTCCTCTCCCTGGGGGCTTCTGGGGTCGCTTAGTTCTGCCCTGCCCAAGACCAGTTCTCTCTGCCCTGCCCGAGACCAGTTCTATCTGTCCTGCCCCGTAGCCTGTGACTCATTGTCGCCTCCTTCCCTCCCCACCTCCTCTACCGCCTCCCCGTCACTGAGTCTACTTCCCGGTCTGGTTCAGGACTATGATCGGCGGAGACCGGGGGGGCCGCTTGGACCGCCCAGTGGCGGTCGTGGGGAGGGGGTACTGTCATGGTTCCCTCCCTCTGTCCCTCTCTATGCGGGAGTTGGCACTCCCCCGACCAGCAGAGAGAGGGAGTAATCACAGACATTCTAGACACCTGAGTTTTTCCCACACCTGGGTTCAGGTTTTCATTAGTGTCCCTATTTAGTTCTGTGCTTATCAGTTGTTTAGTGTCGGGACATTAATTCAAGGTATGTGGTGTTTAGGATTTTAGTTGTGCTGTTATGATTTAATGCAGGAGTGTTTGCATGTTGTTTAGACCAAGTTAGAGTTGGTAATGTGAACATTCAGTTTTGTTGTTGATGGGTTGGGTTTTATGTATACCGGGTTATTTGCACGTTCTGGTTTATGTTCCTTGTGTATGAGTTTCCTCTGTCTGATTTTGTGTTTTGTTAATTCAAGTTCCCAGTTCTTGTGCCTGTCTTGCCTGTCCTGGATGAATAAAACCCATTGTAAAAAACAAGTTCTCTGCGCTTGTGTCCTCTGTCGGCTTGAGAGCCGAACCCTGACAGAGACTCCATCCCGAGGTGGTGGAGCTCCTTTGGTCGCACTTCGGTCGGGCCGAAGTGGACCTGTTTGCGTCCAGAGAGACGTCACACTGTCCTCTGTGGTTTTCGCTGACTCATCCAGCCCCGCTGGGGCCTCGGCTGGATGCCATGGTGCAGGCATGGCCGAGGTCACGCCTGTACGCTTTCCCCCCGGTTGCTCTGCTCCCAGGAGTTCTGGAGAGGATCCGTCAGGAGCGGGTCAGTCTACTGCTCGTAGCACCGTACTGGCCGGCCCGAGTATGGTTTGCGGACCTAATATCTCTCCTCGTCGGCTCTCCTCTGGAGATTCCGATCAGGAGGGACCTGCTTTCCCAGGCGCATGGGGTCATCCTTCACCCCCGCCCGGAGCTGTGGAAACTATGGGCCTGGCCTCTGAGGGGGCCCGCCTCTTAGATTCAGGTCTCTCGACTGAGGTCGTTGAGACCATCCTTCACTCCAGAGCTCTAGCCACAAGGAAGGCGTATGCCGCCAGGTGGAAACTGTTCACCTCGTGGTGTAGAGAACAGCAGGTGGACCCAGTTAACTGCCCAGTGTTTGCAGTACTGGAGTTCCTGCAGCAACGCTTTTCTGCAGGTCTATCCCCATCCACACTGAAGGTGTATGTGGCGGCTTTGTCCGCATGCCATGTCCCTCTAAATGGGGTTTCTCTGGGGAGACACCCACTGGTATCACGCTTCCTTCGTGGCGCCCGGAGGCTGAGGCCAGCAGCCGGCATGAGGGTGCCATCCTGGGACCTGGCCATTGTACTAGAAGGCCTCTCCCGTGCTCCGTTTGAGCCCATTGAGGAGGTCCCTGACAAGTTCGTGACCCTCAAGACGGTCTTCTTACTTGCCATCTCTTCTCTGAAGAGGATTGGTGATATGCAAGCGCTGTCGGTGGCGCCCTCTTGCTTGGACTTCTCAACCGGGATGGTCAAGGCGTTTCTACTACCTTCACCCGGGTATGTCCCCAAGGTCCCAACTAACATCGTTGGGCCTATTGTGCTGCAAGCCTTCTGCCCTCTTCCTTTTTTGACGTCGGACCAGAAGAAGCATAACCTCCTTTGCCCGGTGAGGGCCTTAGACGCCTACGTCCACAGAACTGCCCTGTGGAGGCTGTCCGAACAGTTGTTCGCGTGCTTTGGACCACCCAAGAGAGGGGGTCCTGTGTCTAAGCAGAGGATGAGCAAGTGGGTGGTTGAGGCCATCTCACTTGCTTACGAGTCGGCTGGTCAGCCTTCACCCTTGGCTGTTCAAGCCCACTCGACCAGGAGTATGGCGGCTTCAAAAGCCCTTTTGTCAGGTAAAGTGTCTCTACATGACGTCTGTGTTGCGGCAGGCAGGTCCTCACCGCACACGTTCGTGAGATTTTACCAGCTTGACTTTAGCTCCACGCCAGGGGCGCAGGTGCTTTCGTCCGAATGTGCGCTCTGACTTCACATGGCGGACACTTGCTCGTATGGCGAAGTGGGTAGTGGCGTTCCCATAGCGTTTTCACGCAGCTCGAAGTTCCCTGATAGGGAACGTCTCCAGATATGTATGTAACCTTAGTTCCCTGAGGGGAACGAGACGCTGCGTGTCTGTGCCATACTCCCAGCATGCCCTTGGCACTTGCTTCAGCCCATCAGAAACGTCTCTGGTTACGTATGTAACCTTAGTTCCCTGAGGGGAACGAGACGCTGCGTGAAAACGCTATGGGGAACGCTCTGCGTGAGTGCGTCATGAAGCACATGTGTAATCAGTCCAATGGCGTGACGGAACGTCACAGACGGGTGACGTCGCGACCAGGAAGTCATAAAAGCACCCCTAATTACCGGCACCTTCAGTATTCCAGCAGCTCCTCGTTCGCGGGTGACTGAACCAACAATTCAGCCTCCGCCTCGTGGTTTTCAACCTCCATTTCCTCAGAACTGGACGGCTGAGAAAAAGGTGCATCCCCCAGGGCGGAAGAAACCCGCGCGGGTGCTTCCGGACCCCGAGCTGAGGCACTGGCTCTAGCAGACGAAGACCGAGAAATTGCAGAAGCCGTCTCGGAACCGCATGCTAGATCCGCTTGCGAACCCCACGACGTCAGTCGGCGCCGTGACTCGGCAGCGGCGGGACCTGAACCGCGGGGAACGCGAACCGAGCCGCTTTCCTGAAAAAGCGCCAGGCGAGAGCGAAGTGTACGGATGGCGAGACGGTCGCAATGCTTACAGCTAGCCTCTTCCAGGGCTAGCTGGGCATGCTCCTCTCCCAAACAAACTACGCACAGAACATGTGTGTCCCGGCCCGTGAGAAAGCGGTTGCAGGGAGAAGCACACTGTCTGAAACGCCGCTCGGTTGCCATAATCGCGGTGAGCTCTTGTACATAAATGCCAAGAAAATTTCTGAATTAACAACGTAATAGCAGAAACCCGCGAGGACTGTCACAACATGCACTTGCTGAAGCAACAAAAACTGAAGGTGCCGGTAATTAGGGGTGCTTTTATGACTTCCTGGTCGCGACGTCACCCGTCTGTGACGTTCCGTCACGCCATTGGACTGATTACACATGTGCTTCATGACGCACTCACGCAGAGCGTTCCCATAGCGTTTCCGCAGCTCGAAGTTCCCTGATAGGGAACCGAGGGGAACGAGACGCTGCGTGAAAACGCTATGGGGAACGCTCTGCGTGAGTGCGTCATGAAGCACATGTGTAATCAGTCCAATGGCGTGACGGAACGTCACAGACGGGTGACGTCGCGACCAGGAAGTCATAAAAGCACCCCTAATTACCGGCACCTTCAGTATTCCAGCAGCTCCTCGTTCGCGGGTGACTGAACCAACAATTCAGCCTCCGCCTCGTGGTTTTCAACCTCCATTTCCTCAGAACTGGACGGCTGAGAAAAAGGTGCATCCCCCAGGGCGGAAGAAACCCGCGCGGGTGCTTCCGGACCCCGAGCTGAGGCACTGGCTCTAGCAGACGAAGACCGAGAAATTGCAGAAGCCGTCTCGGAACCGCATGCTAGATCCGCTTGCGAACCCCACGACGTCAGTCGGCGCCGTGACTCGGCAGCGGCGGGACCTGAACCGCGGGGAACGCGAACCGAGCCGCTTTCCTGAAAAAGCGCCAGGCGAGAGCGAAGTGTACGGATGGCGAGACGGTCGCAATGCTTACAGCTAGCCTCTTCCAGGGCTAGCTGGGCATGCTCCTCTCCCAAACAAACTACGCACAGAACATGTGTGTCCCGGCCCGTGAGAAAGCGGTTGCAGGGAGAAGCACACTGTCTGAAACGCCGCTCGGTTGCCATAATCGCGGTGAGCTCTTGTACATAAATGCCAAGAAAATTTCTGAATTAACAACGTAATAGCAGAAACCCGCGAGGACTGTCACAACATGCACTTGCTGAAGCAACAAAAAACTGAAGGTGCCGGTAATTAGGGGTGCTTTTATGACTTCCTGGTCGCGACGTCACCCGTCTGTGACGTTCCGTCACGCCATTGGACTGATTACACATGTGCTTCATGACGCACTCACGCAGAGCGTTCCCCATAGCGTTTTCACGCAGCTCGAAGTTCCCTGATAGGGAACTGAAGGTGCCGGTAATTAGGGGTGCTTTTATGACTTCCTGGTCGCGACGTCACCCGTCTGTGACGTTCCGTCACGCCATTGGACTGATTACACATGTGCTTCATGACGCACTCACGCAGAGCGTTCCCATAGCGTTTTCACGCAGCGTCTCGTTCCCCTCAGGGAACTAAGGTTACATACGTAACCGGAGACGTTCCCAAGCATTAAAGCCAGCTAATATCATGCTTCACTCGTTGTCAACATATTTAAGCTGTTTAAACAAATAACTACTCTACCAAGCTAGCTGGCTGAAAGGGATCTTTCTCTTACCTCCGACTCCCAAATTCACCTTCTGCGGGTGGACGTCCTCTCTAAAGTCGGCAGTGAGTTTAAACACGGCCACCGGAGGAGCTTGAGGTACTTCTACGAATATGGACATTTTTATCCCGACACGGAGTCAATTAAGAGGAGAATCCCGTTATTCTTCGGTACCCGAGCGATAGAAAGCAGCACACAGCCGAGGACAGAAACAGACTTGAGAGTTCACCTTCAACGCAAAGCAGAGGAAGCTGGAACCAGAAGGGGGTCCGTCCAACAGCCAATGAGATTGCACGGTGCGTTTGATCCCGGATGCGTGAGCCAATGAGAACACGTGTTGTCTAGTTTTATCTCCACCTATCTGAGGCATTGAACCATGTAAACATACGCCCCATTGACATTATTGGATTATTTGTACAGGTGATATCTGAGCACCCTCTACTGTGTGGAATGCCAATTAAGTCCAAATTAAATAAATAGAAATGCAATACATAAATGAGGCATTATGATATTGATATATAATTGCATTCCATACTGCTGGGCGAAGATCCCAGTTAAACACATAATACTTGTACATTTTCAAACTTTTCTTTAGACAGTTAATTTTGGTCATATTAAGTCATATAAAATATTTTCTCATAGAAGCTAATAATAGTATGTCGTGGGTGTATTTTCATGTATTTATTTCCTGTCCCAAATCTGGAATTGCTTTGCTCTGTCAACTGAGCTTCATTCGACTCTTATTCTTATCATGCAATAAATATCTCTCCTTTTGAGACGAAATATCCTCCAACCATAAACAAACGTTAAAGATTGGCACTTTACCCCTTGGCTAATTCAGGTATTGGTGACATTTCTCAATGAATGTGTACATTTATATTTTCGATATGATATTCAATGCTGTATTTATATTTATTCCGAATATATATATATATATATACACTTTGATATATTCTATGTACAAAGGCATTTTTGTAAACAGCTTCAGTGTGAAATGCATATGACACAAAAACACTTGTATTAACCAGTTATAACACATTGATGACTTCATAAGATATAGCTAATGGTGTTCATAAATATCACATTGTACGTTCATTTACAGTATATATATACATACAATAAAATGCATGAATCAATCGTTAATGTAATAACAGTCTACTATATTTCGGTCAGTAGAAATAATAGTTATCAGTATATCTTAAAAAATAAAGATAGATCTAAACGTAGATGAGATTAATAATATGGGGTGGTTTATTATGGGGGGTTGTGAAGATTCTAATTCTTGTCCTGTCCTGCCCTCTAAAATCCAATTTTTTGAACAAAACACCCAGCCTGAAACTCGACAGAGCACGAATCTATAATTCGATACAGTGGCTAGGAAAAACTCCCTGATGGGTCGAATTTAGGAAGAAACCTAGAGAGGAACCAGGCTCTGAAGGGTAGCCAGACCTCTTCTGGCTTGGCTGGGTGATCTTTTTTATGCTGAGGGTCTTATTAAATTGGTCAAATGCATCACCGGTCTGTCAAGCACAGTCAGGAGGGTTTAGGGTCAGGTGAATTGGAAGCCGGATTGTACAGGTATCATTGGGTGCTTGGCACCAGGAGAGCCTTCGTAGGGGTCTGCTACACTTCCTCAAGGCTGGTGGGTCCCACGATGTGGTCAATGGCCACCTTAGGGTGAACAGAACAAGAAACAAGGAAAAGTTAGACATCCAAACTTTTGGAAAATCAATCCGCCCACTGCCAAGCGTCAACGTCAAGAGCGTTTCACTAGTGTATGTGAGAGCGTTTCACTAGTGTATGTGAGAGCGTTTCACTAGTATATGTGAGAGCGTTTCACTAGTGTATGTGAGGGCGTTTCACTAGTGTATGTGAGAGCGTTTCACTCGTGAGAGCGTTTCACTAGTGTATGTGAGAGCGTTTCACTAGTGTATGTGAGAGCGTTTCACTAGTATATGTGAGAGCGTTTCACTAGTGTATGCGAGGGCGTTTCACTAGTGTATGCAAGAACATTTCACTAGTGCATGTGAGAGCGTTTCACTAGTGTATGTGAGAGCGTTTCACTAGTGCATGTGAGAGCGTTTCACTAGTGCATGTGAGAGCGTTTCACTAGTGCATGCGAGGACGTTTCACTAGTGTATGTGAGAGCGTTTCACTAGTGTATGTGAGAGCGTTTCGCTAGTGTATGTGAGAGCGTTTCACTAGTGTATTTGAGAGCGTTTCACTAGTATATGTGAGAGCGTTTCACTAGTGTACGTGAGAGCGTTTCACTAGTATATGTGAGAGCGTTTCACTAGTGTACGTGAGAGCGTTTCACTAGTGTACGTGAGAGCGTTTCACTAGTGTATGTGAGAGCGTTTCACTAGTGTATGCGAGAGCGTTTCACTAGTATATGTGAGAGCGTTTCACTAGTATATGTGAGAGCGTTTCACTAGTGTATGTGAGAGCGTTTCACTAGTGTATGTGTGAGCGTTTCACTAGTGTATGTGAGAGCGTTTCACTAGTGTATGCGAGAACGTTTCACTAGTGCATGTGAGAGCGTTTCACTAGTGTATGTGATAGCGTTTCACTAGTGTATGCGAGGGCGTTTCACTAGTGTATGCGAGAACATTTCACTAGTGCATGTGAGGACGTTTCACTAGTGTATGTGAGAGCGTTTCACTAGTGTATTTGAGAGCGTTTCACTAGTGTATGTGAGAGCGTTTCACCAGCGTATGCGTGAGAGTTTACACTTTCATTAGTGTGTGAGAGTTTCACTAGTGTACGCGAGTGAGTTTCACTAGTGTATGTGAGAGGTTTCATTTTCAGTAGTGTATGTGAGAGCGTTTCAGTAGTGTATGTGAGAGGTAAATCTGAATTACGGCTCCTCATACATGTGAGTGTTGTGTTTTAAAGGTAATGTTTCTGTGTGTTCTGTTGTTGTCCAGGTCCAGGTCCAGATCAGAGATGAGAGGTTCTTAGATCCAGTTCCTCTCCATCTTTGTTCTGCTTCTTAAACAAGAATGTGACAGTTAGTTAATTGGGAGAGTTGCTTAAAGGTGCAGTCATCATTTTAAAGGCGTCCTTGACCTATAGTCCGATAGTGGGTTTGATTTAGTGCACTCATTACTTATAAGACCCAGTGGTCCAATTTGGTATTGTGCAATAGGGTGCTAATTAACAGTAGCAACTAATTCCAAATGATCTCAATCCCAACCTACTCCAATGTATCCCAACCCTCCACCCTTCTTAACACAACGAAAAAAACGCTGCAACATCAAATATATATAATATATATATATATAATAGTTTATATTAAAATATGTAAATATCTGGTAGGTATTACGGAAAACATATAATTGGATAGGTAGCTAACATAATATTTCCAAAAATATTACATGTGATAGGTGTAGACCAACAGGTATGACATCATACATGAATATCTGGTCGTTTTCTAATTATACAGCATATGATATCATTGGGATCCGGTGACACAATGTTATTGTCATTTCTTTATAACACCTGCAACAGTCACTGACCTTAGTGTTGTGGACCTTGAAACCATTCGTGCTGCAGGATGTCCTCAAATGATGGCCGACAGTTGGCATTTAGTCGCAGGCACCATTTGATCAAATCTCTGCATTCTATAGAACAAAAGGATTTGTATTAGCTAGGAGAGTAGAGTCACAAAAAGGCATCTGTGTTCCAGTAGGAATAAGAAAAACAAACCAAGCGTGAATGTAGAGGGAACATGTCACAAGCAGAGATGTTTATAGGTATAAAGTAAAAGAAATTCTAACATGCACATTGCCTCTAGAGGATTCAGCCATTTGACATGTGTCTAAATGTTTTGATATCAAATGGCATGGGCAGAAGATCGCCTCAGTGGCTAAGCTTTTGCCTAAACAGACAATCTGGAGACACGGATTAGGATCATTGACCATCTCTCTGCTCAAAATCCTCTATCAAGTAATCGTCAAATAATTTGGGCTTAACATTAACTAAAATATTAGTTCTGGTTGTGCTGTTTTCATAATTGTATGCTGACAGTCTGCCTATCACGTTGAATGTGGAGGCTTGTTACGCTAGTGACCAAGGGCACAATGAAAGGTTGTTGGTTCTTATCCCGGATCGGGTAAGGTGAAAAACCAAACTGTTCTTTCCCCGCTAGATACCATCTGAAAGGCCTGCTTTGAAGGGGAAGTCGTCTCCAGAGCAAATTTCCTCTTCGTCCCTAAAGGGAAGATTTGCGTTGACCATGCCATACAGAAGGACGCCCAGAGACCAGACCGTGGCCTTGTCCCCACCGTATGTCCCTTCGATCAACATCTCCGGTGGGCAGTACAGCAAGGTGCCTGAGACACAAGGAGCGAGAGGGATGTGTTAGCTGCGGCCCTACATCACCACAGCGACGGCACATTAGTGAGGCCAACTCACCACAATACTCGCTGTACAGCTCCTCCTGTAACAGGTCGCTGCATCCGAAGTCGACCAGTTTCACCCTGAATGTGTCCAGCTGCAGCAGCAGGTTCTCGGCCTTAACGTCTCGATGTAAGACCCCACGGTCTCTGCATTGGCGGCACGCCAGCACCGCCTGCTGCCAGATGCGCCTCGCGTAGTCCTCGCGCATAGCCCCGCACGTGATGTGGCGCGTCACACCGATCAGGTCCATGCAGGGAAAAGGGTGCTCCATGACTATGATTATATAGTCCGGCTCATCGAACCAATCAAGGAGCTCCACGATGTGGTCACATGCCGGAGGCCGGGAAGCCATCAACTGCATGCCCACCTCTAAGGGCAGCTTGAGGGACGTTCCGGTCTAAAGAGGGAGGTTGGTTGACACAGAGTTGTCATATTCGAGGCAACAGCAGGTTGGTCAACACAGTTTCAAAGCGTTCTAGGCTAAAGAGATGTTAATTGGCACACCTATTATTCAGAATGTACTTGTTATTGCTAGGTAGCAATAGTAATTAGCGACGGAATGTGCTTGCTATTGCTACGCAGCAATAGCATTTAGCGACATAATGTGCTTGCTTTTGCTAGATAGCAATGCTAGGTAGCAAATAGCAATTAGCGATGGAATGTGCTTGCTATTGCTAGGTAGGCACACGCAGAGACACAGACACAGGATATCATATATAAGCTACTCTGACACTTACAAGGTAACAGTAACGTAGCGGTAAAATTATCGGGCTGGTTTTCTGTGGTAACGTTTACGATCGGGTCATCATGATCTGTGGGAGCTGCAGTGTCACTGCAGTAGCTTCAGCGACAGAGTTTTTAACACACTGAAGTAGTGTTATTTGGGTCTGTTTGCGTTTCATATCTCGTTATTTTAAAACGTAGTTCAAAATCTACGTAGTTGCGGGAAATGAAAGACCGCGCAAAGAATGACAGCCAAACAACGTCTTTTTTTAAGGCAGCTTAGTAACTTTAAGTGACGTCAGAGCCAGGGCACCGCAACGGAAGCCCCAAAGATCCAGTTGTCACTGATTTACAATACATACGGTGAGAATTTATGAATTAAAGCGAGAACGTTTTGTCACAAAACGATGATGTTACGTATTATCGCGCCTTTGTTAATAGGTATACGGAAATCCTTGGCTTTTTCTAGTGGGTATACGGCGTATACCTGCGTATCACGTAGACTACACCACTGTGTATAACCTCCCCAGCCGACAAGGCAGAATCAGTCCCAACTATGTGCGTATCGCATGTATGGATGTCTGATTCATTCACTTGGCCAGTCTCCTGTACAGGCCATTATCTGTGGTGCTGCTGTAAATGCCCTGTACGTCTCCCTCTTCCCCGGGAAATCCATCCACGGCATTCACGCGTCCAGGTCAGCCTCATCCGGGGATGTCATCCTCAAATATTGGACTGATGAGGCGACGGGCCCATGTCAAAGACGCTCACTCACAAATACCCTCTCCCTTTCTCACTGTTTATGTGACCATACTGCCACCTTGTGTACGATTTAGGGAGTAAGAATAATTAAATGAAGACTATAGTGACTACATTTTAAAATTATTAATTCATATGTTAATCTGGAGACGGAGCCTGTTAAATATAATTTGTTGATAACGCTCTTATCGCTAAGGTAATTGAGTTGGTTCCTATATTCTAAGTAGGCCTATTACGGCACTACGTTTAGGTTAGGTATTACGTTTTTCTCATATACCTGCGTGTATGCCATGTTTTTGCTACAGTATTAGTGTGCACCTGCACCCATCCGTCTTCATTTCCGAATGGAAATGAAGACGGATGAACGAGCTGTATATTTGTGTTAAATATATAAGTGAATGAAACAAATGTTACGCTTATACTTTCACGCTAAGTTAAGACTGCGCAAGATAGTCAACTTAACAATGAGGCATTACAATATTGATATAAATGGCATTCCATACTGCTGGGCGAGCTGAGCTTCTCACTCGACTCTTATTCATGTAATAAATATCTCTCCTTTTGTGACGAAAGATCCTCCACCAAATGTTATAGATTGGCACTTTAGCCCTTGGCTAATTCAAGTATTGGTGACATTTGTCAGACTCTGACTTTTCTGTCCTACTCTTCATAGACATAATATACATAGACGCCACATCCGCTGCTGGGCTCAATAAATGCCGCCGCCATCTTAATGCGGTCGAACTCCTAGTTGGTAGCAGCAGAGGTTGATCGGTAGGGAGCGAGTTTGAACCAGCGGCGGGACCTGAGAGTTGGTGAGCACAGTTAACTGCAGTCGCTACGGAGCTGCCGGAAAGCTACTGTGGGATTAATTAGAATTCGGTTTGCACGGAGAAGAGTGGCTGGTATACTGAGCGGGTACAACGCGAGTGCCCAGTCTGGTGGTGACGGCGGTTCGGCACGGCTGTGCTGTGACTGGGGCAGAGATGGAAATCGACAGCGGCGGGTCTAGCGACAGTGCCAGGGAGCAGAGGGGAGGTAAGGCGGGGGGTGGAGGAAAGAGTAAAAAGGGGAAGACAGGTAAAGTGGTTAACAGAGGTGGAAGTAGGCAAGAGGAGATATTGAAGAAAAGAAAGTTCGAAATGAGTGAGGGTGTTTCGGGAGTTAGTAGCGGCTCGGAGGCGGGTAGTGAAGGGGGTAAAGGTAGAGGACCGCGGGCAGTAGAGGGGGTTTGTGAGGGGGAACAGTTTAAGGTGGTTCTAAGGTTTGTTAGAGATGGGATGGGCGGAGGTGTGGGGAGCATGAATCCGATTAGGTTGACAATGGTAATTAAGGAGTTGATTGGGGATGTGGACAGTGCTGGGGTGTTGCGTGACGGGGACTTACTTGTGGTGTGTAGAGATAAGCTGCAGCGGGACAAGGCTGTGCGAGTGAAGCAAGTAGGGAAGTATAGGGTGGAGTCAGGGAGAGTGGTTGGGCAGCTAGAGGAGCAATGGGCAAAAGGTGTGATCGCAGGAGTACCGGTGTGTGTGACCGGTAGGGAGTTGATAGATAATATTAAGGGGGGAGTGTTGGTAAATGCGATCATTTATATTTCTAAAAGGAAGTTGGTGACGTTTATAGCCGGGGTGATAAATAGCTGTGCAGACATTAAATCAAAGACAACAAAGGATTCAGGTGGTGGTTAAATTGTCAGAAAGGTATCTGGGGGTGACAGGGCTGACATGGGAAGGGATCCGAGAGGATCTTAATCAGCCAAGGCCTGAGCCTTGCCCGGATGGATCGTAGTAATGGTGGTAGTCTTACAGTGGAATGCTAGGAGCTTGTTGGCAAATGGACAGGAATTCAAGCAGTACATTGTGGACATGTGTGTGAAACCAGATGTTATATGTATTACATGTGCGTGAAACCAGATGTTATATGTATTACATGTGCGTGAAACCAGATGTTATATGTATTACATGTGCGTGAAACCAGATGTTATATGTATTACATGTGCGTGAAACCAGATGTTATATGTATTACATGTGTGTGAAACCAGATGTTATATGTATTACATGTGTGTGAAACCAGATGTTATATGTATTACATGTGTGTGAAACCAGATGTTATATGTATTACATGTGCGTGAAACCAGATGTTATATGTATTACATGTGTGTGAAACCAGATGTTATATGTATTACATGTGCGTGAAACCAGATGTTATATGTATTACATGTGTGTGAAACCAGATGTTATATGTATTACATGTGTGTGAAACCAGATGTTATATGTATACAGGAGACGTGGCTCAAGCCGACCCTGGAGTTTGTCGTACGGGGCTATGTAGGGGTGCGAAGGGATAGAGAGGAAGGGGGGGGGGTGTGCGACCTTCATAAAGGTGGGGCTTCCTTACAGAGTGATAGGCATTGGGGTAGCACTTAAGTATGTAGTGGTAGGAGTCTGGGTGAAGGGGGGGTGTTAGTGGTAGTTAATTTCTATAACCCTTGTGAAAGGTTGGTTTTAGAGGCCCTATAGAGGGTAGAGGGTCATGGAAAAGGGAAGGAAATGTGGTGTGGTGATTTTAATGCGCATACTGCACTCTGGGGCGTGGAGAGGACGGAGAGGAATGGGCAGGTGATCGAGGCTCTCATTGAAGGGAGAGGATTGGTGTGTCTAAACGATGGGAGGGGGACCAGAATGGATATGCGCACAGGGAAGGAATCGGTGTTGGACCTGACTTTGGTGTCCAGTGAGGTAGCAGGAACCAGTGAGTGGGAGGTGGCGGGGCAAACGACAGTGGGTAGTGATCATTACCCAATAGTATGTGTTGTGGGTCAGAGGGATAAGGAGGGAGTAGAAGAGGGGCTAGGAAGGTGGGTGTTCAGTAAGGCGGATTGGGTGCGTTTTCAGGTGGTGAGTGAGGGAGGGTTGAAGAGTGGGGAGGAGGCAGGAGGGGAGGTGGAGCATCGGTACGAAATGGTGAGGGCAGCTTTAGTTGGGGCCGCCACGGAGACTATTCCTAAAAGTACAGGGAAACGGAAAAGGAAAGCAGTGCCATGGTGGTCAGAAGAGTGTAGCGTGGCGGTGAGGAGCCGGAATAAGGCCTTTAAACAGATGAAGGTGAGGCACAGCTTTGAAACTCTGATACGATATAAGAAAGCGCAGGCCATAGTCAGACGGACAATACGGAGGGCAAAGCGAGAGTGCTGGCGGAGGTTCTGTGGGAGTATAGGTAGGGTGACACCTGTGGGGGAGGTGTGGGGTATGATGAAGAGGATGAGTGGGGTCAGGAGGGAGTGGGATTACCCGGTGTTGGTGAGTGGGGAGGTGCAGGCAGTCACTGATGTGGAGAAGGCGGAGATGTTGGCGCAAGCTTTTGTTAGAGTCCATAGCTCTGAAAATCTGACCATGGAGGGACGAAGAGGGAGGCAGGAAACGACAGAACACTATCGTTTGGTGCAGAGTAGAAGGGAGGATGGAAATGATGAGATGAGTGTTCCGTTTACTATGGGGAGATGAGGAGGGCGATAAATAATGATGAGATGAGTGTACCATTTACTATGGGGAAATGAGGAGGGCGATAAATACGGCAGGTATGATGTCACCTGGGCAGGATGAGGTGTGTTATGTAATGTTGAGGCATCTGAATGATGAGGCACTTGAGGTAATCTTGACGATGTATAATAAAGTCTGGGAAGAGGGGAAGTTGCCAAGTGGTTGGAAGGAGGCAGTGGTAGTACCAATCCGGAAGCCGGGGCAAGATCCGTCCAAGCCCACCAGCTATAGACCAATAGCGTTAACCTCACATATATGTAAGGTTATGGAGAGTATGATTGTAGAAAGGCTCACCTATTTTCTGGAAGTTAGGGGGCTGATATCACCTGTTCAGAGTGGGTTTAGAAAGGGTAGCGGGACGATGGACCCAGTGGTGTGCCTAGAGTCTGAGGTGAGAAAGGCTCAAGTAAACAAAGAAATAGTGGTTGCAGTCTTTTTTGATGTGGAGAAGGCATATGACATGATGTGGAAGGAGGGACTGTTGATTAAGCTAAGAGTCTTGGGGGTGGGGGGGAGGACCTATAATTGGATAAAAGATTTTTTGGTTTGAAGGCGAATCCGAGTCAGGATTGGGAGGGCAACATCGGCCAGCTATTTGGTAGAGAATGGTACGCCACAGGGTAGCGTGATTAGCCCTTTACTATTTTTAATTATGATTAATGATGTGTTTTCCCAGGTTGGGCCAGGCATTGGGACATCGTTGTTGGCTGATGACGGGGCAATATGGAAGAGGGGGAGAAATATAATGTATATAGTGCAGAAGGTGCAGGAGGCGATTCATGTGGTAGAGGGGTGGGCGTTGGCCTGGGGTTTTAGGTTTTCAGTAGCCAAGACGCAGACAGTGTTTTTTACAAGGAGGAAGGTGGGTGAGGAGGTGCAACTCAAGTTGTATGGGGAAACTGTGGAGAGAGTTAAGCCATTCAAGTTCCTAGGGGTGATTTTTGAGCCAAGACTGACATGGGCTGGACATGTAGAGAAGGTGGTTGCAAAATGTAAGAAGGTGCTGAATGTAATGCAGTGTTTGTCAGGTCTGCAATGGGGGGCGGCGCACTCTTCGTTAAAGACAATTTATGTGGCCTTGATAAGGTCGGCTATAGACTATAGGAGTGTGGTGTACGGGGCGGCAGCTAGGTCAGTGCTGGCCAGACTGGATGTGGTGCAAGCTCAAGCACTCAGGGTATGTAGCGGTGGTTTTAGGACGTCACCAGTCTCAGCGATGCAGGTAGAAATGGGGGAGCTGCCACTGGAGATCAGGAGAAGGCAGCTTATGATTCATTACTGGATTAATCTCCAGTGTCATGGGCCATCTCACCCTGCTAAGAAAGTTCTGCAAGTTTGCTGGGAACATGGACAGGGCCAGACGGTGAGTTTGGGGTGGGTAGGTGATTCCTGGGCCAGGCAGTTGGGCCTTTGGGGAATAGAATTTAGTCCCACGGTGGCCATGGCAAAGAGTCCGGTGTGGATGTGGCCATGTCCAGTAGTAGACCTGCAACTGTTGGAGGAAATCCAAGGGGATAGGGAGGGGCTAGATCCATGGGGATAGGGAGGGGATAGATCCATGGGGATAGGGAGGGGATAGATCCATGGGGATAGGGAGGGGATAGATCCATGGGGATAGGGAGGGGCTAGATCCATGGGGATAGGGAGGGGATAGATCCATGGGGATAGGGAGGGGATAGACCCATGGGGATAGGGAGGGGATAGATCCATGGGGATAGGGAGGGGCTAGATCCATGGGGATAGGGAGGGGATAGATCCATGGGGATAGGGAGGGATAGATCCATGGGGTTAGGGAGGGGATAGATCCATGGGGATAGGGAGGGGATAGATCCATGGGGATAGGGAGGGGATAGATCCATGGGGATAGGGAGGGGATAGATCCATGGGGATAGGGAGGGATAGATCCATGGGGATAGGGAGGGGATAGATCCATGGGGATAGGGAGGGGATAGATCCATGGGGATAGGGAGGGGATAGATCCATCGGGAGAGGGAGGGGATAGATCCATGGGGATAGGGAGGGGATAGATCCATGGGGATAGGGAGGGGATAGATCCATGGGGATAGGGAGGGGATAGATCCATGGGGATAGGGAGGGGATAGATCCATGGGGATAGGGAGGGGATAGATCCATGGGGATAGGGAGGGGATAGATCCATGGGGATAGGGAGGGGATAGATCCATGGGGATAGGGAGGGGCTAGATCCATGGGGATAGGGAGGGGATAGATCCATGGGGATAGGGAGGGGATAGATCCATGGGGATAGGGAGGGGAAAGATCCATGGGGATAGGGAGGGGATAGATCCATGGGGATAGAGAGGGGATAGATCCATGGGGATAGGGAGGGGCTAGATCCATGGGGATAGGGAGGGGATAGATCCATGGGGATAGGGAGGGGATAGATCCATGGGGATAGGGAGGGGATAGATCCATGGGGATAGGGAGGGGATAGGGAGGGGCTAGATCCGGCCCACATTTACACAAGCAGGTTGAGGTCGGTGTATGGAGGATGTGTGCACGTCTATACGGATGGTGCCAAAGATCCCAGTACAGGGCGGACGGGTGCAGCATTTAGTGAAAAGGTCAGTGGTAGTGAAGTCTTACGGCGGCTGTCAGATCACCTGGCCGTATTTACATCTGAGTTGATTGCGGTGCTGTTGGCCTTACAATGGGTGGAGGAAAAGGTGCAGGGTGGGGTGGTTGTTTTCTCTGACTCGTGCACGGTCCTGAAGAGCTTGCAGTCTTGTAGTTTGCGCAGCAGAAAGGACCTGGTGCTGGAGGTGCTGGAGACACAAGTTAGGTTTGCGTGGGTACCAGCGCATGTGGGGGTGGAGGGTAATGAGGCAGCTGACAGGCTGGCGAAGAAGGCCCTAAGGGAAAAGGAGGTCTCTCTGGTGGTGAAGTGGAGTAAAGGGGAGGCTAAGAGTTTTGTTTGGGGAAAGGTCATGGAAAGTTGGCAGGAGCAGTGGGATAGGGGGGAGAAGGGGAGACATCTCTACCGGGTCCAGAGGGAGGTTGTGAGGAAGCGGATGCTAGGGGGTGGAAGGAGGGAAGGGACCATTTACACTAGGCTTAGAATAGGGCATTGTAGGCTGAATGGATCATTACATAGGATAGGGAAGCACCCAACAGGCATGTGTGAGTACTGTGAGAATGAAGAGACTGTAGAGCAGTGGTTCTCAACCTTTTTTTTCAGTGGGCCGCACAAAGTCTAAGTTCAAGTTTCACGGGCCGCATATCATTTACATTTGGCGTCACCAATCCAAACTAACCAGATATTAAGCATTAAGGTATCTAAATGATTACAGTTAGATTTATTATTATTATTAGAGAGTATAATTCTACTTACCATTACAGCATCAGATCATCTACTGTGTTATTATCTGAATTAAATGCATTACAATGAATTATAAAATAAAAATTTTTACTAAAATAGTATGTAGGCCTATTTATGGTCTTGTAACCATAAAAAAAACATAAAAAATCGAATAAATGAAAATCCATCAAATATGTCCTATTTTGATGTAGTGCTAAAACATTTTAGATCACAAGCGACGTGCAATCAAATGATTTGCGCATGATTGGCCGATAAACGAATCTATTTATATGTATCTCTCGGGTCCACATCGGCACACAGTTTCAGTTGTTTGTGTCCTGAGCAGGACCCGCAAACTACACCGGTTGCACAGTGTTCATTAGTCTTGTTACGAGTGCACATGAGACAGCAGCAAACTAACCCGGTTGCACTGCGCACAGTGTTCATATAGATCAGACCAAAACCAGTCCAGTTTCATGCTCTTTCTGCCGTATGCGCCCCGGACTTACAAAAGCGCAATGAAGGCTTTGAGTTCATCAACAGACATGTCCTTCTCAGTGTACCTATTGATAAAGTTTATATTCGTTTAATTGCAATACAAAATTATATTTTGTTGAAGTCTCTTGTAGGCTAAATCAATACACTGATGATTATTCGATGATTATTCGTTATTAATTATTGAGTGCAATAGGCGTTTGACACAGAACTGATAAATAATAATAAAAAAATCAATGAATGGGCTGTATACATAGATGAAATTGGATGAATTCGTTCTGTTTATTTAGTGAAACATGTTTATTTATCAACTTACCTCTTTTTTCTAGTTCATTCAAATTCAACCAAGCCAGTAAATCTATTGTATATGTCTATCTATCAGTCTTTTGTCTGCGTATGGCCCATTCAACCATTGATGTCATAAGCCCAGTGAGGTGATCGGTGTCTGGGTACTGCAATTAGAACGCCCAGCGGCGTCGGATTTTGGCGACAGGACGGCAGTTTAGCTATCAAACACATGTAAATAGTAGTTTTATATAGTGTTCGGTTTGTGATTTTGCAATTCTGAATACGGGACATGGTAAAATACACGTATTTAGGAAAAGTCATGATGGTTGTGTTTTGTGAAAAGAATATTACCAGAGAGTAGAGAAGGAGCATGTATCTTAGATATTACTGTACTGAAATATAAGTATGCTACTTTGGCTATGTTTACTTCACCGGCCGGTGTTCACCTAGGGTTGCCAACTTTGTCACTATGACATGAGGGACAAAAGTTGGGCTGGTTTTGTGCGAAATTAGCCTACAGTTTATGATTTTTAGGCTTCGCTTGCCGCTATTTTGGCAGTTTCCACAGTAGTTACCCCGAAGAATCCACAGATATTGCTTGCACCTTTAGCTAATGTGGCCTTCTTGTGCATTTCTGCGGAATCATGTTTACTTAAGTCATTATCACCTCCATGGGCAACTGAAAATTCCCTGCGACATAAAGTACAGAAGGCTTGTGACGCAACAAATAAAAACCGTATGCCGAGACCAATATAAAGTATAAAGCATTAAAGCATGTGTGTTCTGTAATACATCTCGCTGCCCAAATAAAGTGTACCTATAGTGAGCACATTATGACTACTGTTAATGAACTGATTAAGTTCGCATACCAACCTTTTCCTTGGAGATCTCCGGCAAGCCCCCTGATGTTCGGTCCTTAGACCTAATACCGGGAGAGCCGCGATTGGATTGGGGTACTCACGAGTATTTTAAAGTATGTCAGTGAGCCTCCGTCCACGCCCGACATTTCTCCCCTTGGGTTTTAGGTTTTGGGAAAGTAAAAAATTCCACCTCCCGGTCCAAACTATTAGGATATCGGATATCAGATTTACACAATCCATAAGCACAACGTTTCCCTTGCTCGAAAGCTTGACAGACCTCCTGCGCCTAGTTACTGTGGCGGTTTTCGGGCGTGGCTTAGCGAAGGGCGCATTTACTTAACGTATACTGATGCGCGTGAGAGGGGGGCTGGCTGTGTGATATGTGATTGGATGATGATGATGATAGGTCAGGTGTGAGGTGTCGCCCTGTCAGTGATCAGTCTCTGGATTATCAGACAGTATTATCAGACTATCATCGGACCGTATCATCGGACCGTATCATCGGACCGTATCATTAGACCGTATTATCGGACCGTATCATTAGACTGCATATCAGACCGTATTATCAGACCGTATTATCAGACCGTATCATCAGACCGTATCATCAGACCGTATCATCAGACCGTATCATCAGACCGTATCATCAGACCGTATCATCAGACCGTATCACCAGACCGTATCACCAGACCGTATCACCAGACCGTATCATCAGACCGTATCATCAGACCGTATCATCAGACCGTATCATCAGACCGTATCATCAGACCGTATCATCAGACCGTATCATCAGACCGTATCACCAGACCGTATCACCAGACCGTATCATCAGACCGTATCATCAGACCGTATCACCAGACCGTATCATCAGACCGTATCATCAGACCGTATCATCAGACCGTATCATCAGACCGTATCATCAGACCGTATCACCAGACCGTATCACCAGACCGTATCACCAGACCGTATCACCAGACCGTATCACCAGACCGTATCATCAGACCGTATCATCAGACCGTATCATCAGACCGTATCATCAGACCGTATCATCAGACCGTATCATCAGACCGTATCATCAGACTGTATGATCAGTGTTGGGCAGGCGCTGTGTGCAGTTCCTGTGAGCACTGTGTAAATCGCTATATAAATATGTATTATTTTTTTAATATTAGGTTCTGAGAGGTGCAGAGAGGGTGATCCGCCGAGCTTCAACAATCCAAGCTCCTAAGGTGTCGACAGTCACACACATTGTCCGAGAGGAGATTGGAACGAAGGATGTTTTTTCTGCTGGGGAACACATTGAGGAGACCCAGATTGGCATCGACAACCATCATTCAGACTTGTTGTCATTGGTTGTGTTTGTGTTTCTCAAGCTAAGGCTGAACCACATTGCCAAACTCACCTCTTTTGAACTGCAAAAAGGGAGCATGAGAAAGAAGCTCTGCAAAACAGTCCTCTTCCAGGGGTTTTAGTGGTGTGTGTGTGAAATATAAAAAGCTTAAAGTAGAATATAATATAATCATGTATTGTTTTTTCAACTTATTAAATATCTGACTTTACTGCCACTATCTGTTTCTGCTTCTCTATCATAATTATAGTGTGTGATTTGCAAAATACCTATCATAGCCTACATCACATCATATATCAGAATATTATATTACTGTTAAGCCCACTATGAATATTAAAATACGCTGAATCATGTGTCCTGTGCCATAGCTACATGTATGACCTTTGCAGCAAAAAAAAACACGTGAAAATCAGTTGTGTATTCAGTGAGATATGATTAATTGAATGCGCTGACAGCTCATTGCACCTGCCAAACGGATTACACTGAGTGGAGCGGTGGACCGCCGCAAGATGGCGGCCGCATTTCTCGTCAGCGCCAGTAGGCATAGCGGTATATGCGGCGTCTATGTATATTATGTCTATGCTCCTCTTGGCCGGAGCTGGCACTCCTCCCGCCGGCAGAGAGGGGAATTATCAGAGACATTTTGGTCTCACTCTGTGCCAGTGCGGACACTTCCCCAGTCAGCGGGGAGGGAGTAATTATGGACTATTGAAGTCACCTGTGTCTGTCCGCACACCTGTTCCTGTTTCATTGTTAGTGGTGTATTTAAGTCCTGTCTTGTCTCTCTGCCAGTGTTGTGGCATTGTTTCATGTTACGTGTATGCAAGAGTCGTGTGCAGATTTCCTCCGTTTTCCCCTGTACAAGGTACAGTCTTTATTTAACCTGTTTTGTCAAGGATATCCAAAGTGGTTTGGTTTCAGTCCGAGTCGTCTGTCTGTTGGGAAATAAACCCGTATATTGTGTACTCGTGAGTCTCTGCGCTAGTGTCTACCTGCTGCCTGCACACCTAGCAACAGCCCAGTCTTATCCTATCCACTACTAGCCACAGCCCTGTCTTATCCTATCCACTACTGTCAACAACCCAGTCTTATCCTATCCACTACTGGCAACAACCCAGTCTTATCCTATCCACTACTAGCAACAGCCCGTCTTATCCTATCCACTACTAGCAACAACCCAGTCTTATCCTATCCACTACTAGCAACAACCCAGTCTTATCCTATCCACTACTAGCAACAATCCAGTCTTATCCTATCCACTACTGGCAACAACCCAGTCTTATCCTATCCACTACTAGCAACAGCCCTGTCTTATCCTATCCACTACTGGCAACAACACAGTCTTATCCTATCCACTACTAGCAACAACCCAGTCTTATCCTATCCACTACTAGCAACAACCCAGTCTTATCCTATCCACTACTAGCAACAGCCCAGTCTTATCCTATCCACTACTAGCAACAACCCAGTCTTATCCTATCCACTACTGGCAACAACCCAGTCTTATCCTATCCACTACTAGCAACAACCAAGTCTCACCCTATCCACTACTAGCAACAACCCAGTCTTATCCTATCCACTACTAGCAACAACACAGTCTTATCCTATCCACTACTAGCAACAACCCAGTCTTATCCTATCCACTACTAGCAACAACCAAGTCTCACCCTATCCACTACTAGCAACAACCCAGTCTTATCCTATACACTACTAGCAACAACCCAGTCTTATCCTATCCACTACTGGCAACAACCCAGTCTTATCCTATCCACTACTAGCAACAACCAAGTCTCACCCTATCCACTACTAGCAACAACCCAGTCTTATCCTATACACTACTAGCAACAACCCAGTCTTATCCTATCCACTACTAGCAACAACCAAGTCTCACCCTATCCACTACTAGCAACAACCCAGTCTTATCCTATACACTACTAGCAACAACCCAGACTTATCCTATCCACTACTAGCAACAACCCAGTCTTGTCCTATCCACTACTGGCAACAACCCAGTCTTGTCCTATCCACTACTGGCAACAACCCAGTCTTATCCTATCCACTACTGGGTCGTATCCTATCCACTGTTCTGTGTTGAACAAAACGGATGTCAGCAAGGTGTAGTGTTTCTAATGGAAAACGAGAGTCTGTGTTGGTCAAACGACAATGGTGATACAGCAAGAGTCACCGTGAACTTGTTTTGGATACCATGTTCACTTATACGGTGGAGATGTATGACACACTAGTCAATGCGAGTCGTTCAAAAAACAATGTAGCAAGGAATATGTTGAAGATGGTATTGACATAAAAAAAGGATGTCAGGCCAAGGGGCCTTGTGCAATATCTTTATTTACACTGTACAATAATAATGTTGATCTTAGATCTAAACATACCCGACTGCCAGACATGAGTAGACCATTGCTAACTCACATTGAAATCCAGCTAGCACCATAACCAGATCAGTGAAATGAGGAATGGGTCTCTTGATTATCTGCCATCAGGATATACCGGGATAAACTCAAGACTATACAGCTGCCTGGTACAAAATCACGCCAAATAAATAGGCTAGATTGGATTAACAAGGAAATGCATGTCTTGTCACCAGAAATTATGAGAATAATATACTAATGTTAATAGGCATTGCAATTGCTTTCTTGGGATCCAGCATCTGAATCTGATGGGGTCTTAGTGGGCACAATCCTCAGCGTCGATGAGTCAGCAAGTTGCGACTGTAGAGGACTGGAGATAAAAGCACTAATGAGTTAAACTAATAAACAGGTCAAAGTAAACATGCCCCTCACTTCTGCAGACACCCTGTGGCCATCTGCTGAGGGCACCATGCAATTACACTCCTTTCAGATAGTTGTTGTGATACATGATTTACACCTGTTAGTTTGGTTTTAGTTTTAGAACTGTAATGATAGACTCATGTTCACCAGTGATTTCCAAAACAGCATTCTATCATCTTAAAAATATAGCCAGAATCAAGGAACTGGTGTTGAAAAAAGACCAAGAGAGGCTAATCCATGCATTTATCTCCAGTAGGGTTGACTACTGTAACGGGCTCTTAACTGGACTTCCCAAAAAGACTGTAAAACAGCTGCAGCTCATTCAGAATGCTGCTGCTAGAATGTTAACAAAAACTAAGAGAACAGAACACATCACTCCGGTTCTTAAATCTTTGCACTGTCAGTTACAGAATACATTTTAAAGTGTGGCTAGTAGTCTATAAATCTATGAACGGTCTGGGCCCTGAATACATTTCTGATATGTTTGAAGATTATAAACCAAACATGGCTCTTCTTAGATCATTGAACTCAGGACAGCTAGTTTAGCCCAGAGTCAAAACTAAACATGGTGAAGCTGCATTCAGCAGTTACGCTGCATGCAACTGGAATAAATTACCAGGGCCCAGTTTTTCAAAAGGTTTAATCCGGATAAAATTGATCCGGATTTAGTAAACCTTTTTTTGTGATCCGTGATCACGTAATCCATCTTACTTTTGAGCCAGTTTTTCAAAGCAACATCGGATTGGATCAATCTGATCTGGATAGGAACTTTTCAGGATCACCAAATCTGGATAACCAGTGCTCAAACAGGATAGGAAATCACAATGTAGAACTATAGATATGTAAAGAGCAACAAGTAGAATAGCCAGTGTGGGGTCAATATAAGTGCATTTTATTGGTTATTCTGTAATCATTGCATGCATTAATAAATATTCTAAAAACAAAAATGTTTTTGATTGTGATGAATATATATATATCAATTAGTGACAGAATAAAATGTATTGTTTTTGGTAAATTTTGACAGCTGTTTGGGGGATTATTTTATGAGGCCAAACTCTTTCTACTTTGCTGTAGGCCTATACTGAAAGGCTGAATACGTTAAAGCCTACCTAATCACTGTAGCCTGACGGATGAACAGATACAATTAAAACATTATGAATAAATAGGATATCTTGTAAGATACTGCATGATCCAAATATAGTATTATATGATACATTTTTAACGTTTTCATTACATTTTGGGCATGAAATCCACGCTGAATCCACCCTTCTGATAGGATCAGTTTAATCCAGTTTTTTGGATCAAAGTGATCCCAATCCTACAAAAAAATTCAGAAAACCCCAAACTAAAGGTTTGATCCGGATCAAAACCAAGATTGGATTACGTGATCTAATCCGATTATGTAATCCGTTTTTTCTTTTGAAAAACCCATTTTCCAGATTTGATCCAATCCGTTATCCAAAATCCTAGTGGATTACGTTTGAAAAACTGGGCCCAGAAGATCTTAGAAGTGCCCCAAATGTGTCCATTTTAAAGACAAGCTAAAAACAGTTGTCTTTTCACAAGCGTAAAAACTTAAACTTTATCACACTGTTAAGTCTATTTTTGGTTTATTTTAATTGTTCTTATTTTATTTTAATGTTCTCATTTTATTTTTCTATTCCTCATTAAATTGCCTATGTGATGTTTTTATTCTGATGCATGGCATAAATGAAAACCTGTTATATATACATAAACGATCTGAAGTTCTAAAGACTTCTGGGCCAGGTAATAGAGACCTGGAAAGGTTCTGAAGACCTTTTGAATGAATCGGCCAGATTCTAAAGATCTGAAAATGTTATAAAGACATTTTGAATAAAGTTCTTAAGACCTGGAAGTTCTAAAAAACGTCTTGGCCCGGTTCTAAAAACCTGAAAAGGTTCTAAAGACCTTTTGAATAAAGTTCCTAAGACCTGGAAGTTCTAAAGACTTCTCGGGCAGGTTCTAAAGACCTTTTGAATAAAGTTCTTAAGACCTGGAAGTTCTAAACACTTGTCGGTCAGGTTCTAAAGACCTGAAAAGGTTCAGAAGACCTGTTGAATAAAATGTACACAGCTAATACCGTAATGTTTAAATGTACTTGATGCCAGTGAACAGGTTGCTATAAATATAAAATGCATGTATTTTATTATTTTATTGTTATTGTCCTTTGTAAAGCACATTGAATTGCGTCTATGTATGAATTGTGCTATATAAATAAACTTACTTGCTTGCTTTAGTATTAGAGGCCAAAATTAGCTAGGAGCCATGTATATTTTTAGGTCAATGTTTTTTTTCCCCAGAGGGCATGTCATTTGTTTCTACTATACTAAAGAAGTTGATGGGTTAGCCCAAGTAATCTATTTGGTTAGGATTAAATTACGAATCAATCTGGCCTAGGGTGGTGTAGCAGTCTATGTAGCAAGCTCTTGTTTTAATGTATGGTTATATAGCATACGGTATGTTTAAATCTGGTGGACTTCTCTCTCAGCCAACCTCTTTATCTTTCCAAACTTTCCTGTCCAATAAAGCATTACATTGCCTGAAATAATATATTTTGACAGTCTTAATTGAACGTAATTTAACATGGATCTAAAAGAACAAGTACAGATAAAAAAAATTTGAATAGGCGTGTGGAATTTAGACAATGACCAGAATCCAGCTTTTTTGAGGATTACATTTTTCTTTAAATACATTTTTTACAAATGTTCAAATTGTTCACCATACAGAGCCTAGTAAAGCTCTTGTTTGTTATTGTGACTAATAAAAGTGGTCTTTTTTCAAACAGTGCACATGTCGAGCAAACAAATAATATATTGATCTTAGACAATAGCTATAGGCTAGGTTGTGTCAGCAAAATGACGAAACTATGAATGTCTCATGGTGGAATTAATCTTCTTGACTGCCCAGGGGTTGAGCACGCTATCATTTTTCCAACCGCAACTGGCTCTGACATACTATATTCCCAAATTCCTAGCGGAATCTGTTGTGGAACAGTGGCAGACTAAAGATTGTGAGTTTCTCATCAATCAAACAAAATTAAAACAACAGCTAAACAGTTTCTGGTTCGAGTTCCTGTGCAAACTGTTCCTTCACTGAGCAAGAAAGTTAACCCTAATTGCTCCCTGGAAATCGTGGTAAATATGAATGTGAGCTTACCGTAAAAAAATAGTGATTTGTCGTTTATCCACATTATACCTACATTAATAGGGCTTTTATTTCTAAGAAAGTAGTGCAAGTTTTGTGTTCGCTAACACCATTATTCTCAGATTTCTTCCCTGTTAGCTAGTGTTAGTGACATTGTGTTTTTATGTGCTAAAGAAAACCATGATGAATTAAACTAGTGGTTCCTCACCTGAATGTTGGAGCTTTGACGGTCTCAGACCCAGGCCCTTCTGCTGCATTCACATCACAGCCCACACCTGTACAGAGCCCACAAGAGCACAATGTAATACATCATCACATTATGATAAGTCTCATGGAAGTGTGGTGCCGTCTTACTGGGTCAAAGACCAAACAAAGGAAAGCCAATACATTACTGTTTTATTGTTGGCTTATTTGGATGATGGCAGTGCTAATTATGTCATCATATGTAAAGACTCAGGATTTTGTTCGTCGTTTATAATTGCACTGCCTCTTAATATACTTTAATCTTTGTTTAGTCCTGACCCAGTCCGGCTGCACTAGACAAGTTCTCTGGTATCTTATTGTGTTGGCCCAGCAAAGGCTGTATTCCGTGAGGTCATTGTGCTGTAATACTGACGTGAGCTTGTCTGAGACTGGATCAACTGGTGGATAAGGGCCTGCAATTTTTTGATGTCAGCCCTCAGGTCACTAAGGTCCTGGCTCTGTTGGGTCTGGTCGACCTGGAGCCTCTGCATAGCCTTTAGATATTCATCCTGCACAGGAGATGAATTGTGCCTTCCACCAGGAGAGACCAGAAAAGATTGATCTTGACACAGCCCTAAATATATGACATTACTGGATTTTAGAGCCAGGTCAAATACAGGCAGTGTGGACCTACTCTGAGACCCTCTCATGACGTCCATCAGGCTCAGAGGGATTCACTTCTTTTTGGATCTCCAGAAACTCATCCAGGGTCTCCTGAAGTGTCCGAAAAAAGAGAAAAACATCTGTGTGAGAGAAACAAACGCTCTATTCCTCACCAGAACGAACCGCACAGATACGGACACAGACATCATGGATAGAGACACGGACACAGAGAAACAAAGACATGGACTCAGACATAAACACATAGACATGGACACAGACACATGGACATAAACACAGAGACATGGACACAGAGAAACAAAGACACAGACACGTCACACATAGACACAGACACGTGGACATAAACACAGATATACGGACACAGAGACATGGACTCACACACAGTGACAAAGACCTATACAGAGGCACAGAGATAAACACAGACACATGGACATAAACACAGAGACATGGACACAGAGAAACAAAGACATGGACACAGACACGTCACACATAGACACAGACACGTGGACATAAACACAGAGACAAAGACCTATACAGAGGCACAGAGATAAACACAGACACATGGACACAGACGCAGGGACACAGACACAGAGACACAGGGACACAGACGCAGAGACACAGGGACACAGACGCAGGGACACAGACACAGGGACACAGAGACACAGACATCAAGACGCATACACAGTCAAACAGTGCTGACGTCCCATGTACCCTGTTGTCACCTTGATCTGAGTGGTGATCATCTTCATCTCTGCGTGGCTCTTGGAATCCGTTCTGATGTCATCGTCGTAGAACTCGCCAAGCGGGGCACAGAAGCGGTGGATGTGCTGGTCGTCATAGAAACGGCGGAGGCGTGGCATGGACTCCTCCACCTGCAGGATAATGGCAGCTTGCTGCATCACAGCGTTGGCCAGTGCATTGTCATACACCCTAATAGAGGAGAGACAATCCCACACACTCATTCACACTTATGCCGAGAGTGTCATAAGCACAGCATGCAGTATTTCACCATAGAGTGTGTGTGTGTGTTCGCTTTATTTGTAATCAATATAAAATATGTTTTTTGCTCCCCAGTACCTTTGAAAGGTGTCTGACAGAAGAGCGATCATCAAGTTGACACACAGAATGGAGGACAAAGCCAGGAAGGTGCCGCAGAGGAAGTGGGCCATGAGGGAGTCCACCTCAACCATGGCATTAAACTCATACTCGTCCACCAGGGTTATTCGGTACAGGCTGTAGAGCAGCTGGGGCACCGTCCGCATACTGGGGATGGAGGCCTGGCCTGGGAAAGGGGGAACCAACCACACTGACTGGTGGAAATACGTGTTTTAGAAAATATGCACATCCTTTTGGTCGGTCGTTCAACGCACCTCCGAATATAATCCAGAAGGCACATGCGTAAGGGATGAAGATCTCGGCATACAGGAAGAGGAAGCACAGAACGTCCCCGACGATGTTTCCCAGCATGACAATGAAAGGACCCATGACCCTGCAGGGAGTGCAAACGTTCGTCTGAGAGCGCCTGCTGTTTCAAAAATGTATTCCTTGTTCGGATAATGGAGGGCTATTGTGACCACCAGCTCCAGGTTCCTTGTTGTCAGGGGCTACGGGGTATTTGGTTGGGACACCTGTGTTACCCAATTCATGTTCTGTTGTCAGGGAATATGAGATTTCCAGGTGGACCAATAGATTGACTGGCCAGGTGTCACTATTATGCCTGAGTTACCCCGTGCGTAATTAGCATTGCATCGTGAATATTGAGCATGCAGTGCAGGTGTTCATTATAGCTGTGGTTTTTTTTCTTTCTGCAAATTGTTTCAATGATCGATTAAAATGTCCAAAAGCCAGTGAAAAGTAACCAATGGTAAGGGGAATTAAATATCAATGATTCTTCATCACCCAATTCTGTATGTAGGATGTAAATAATTTCATGCACTTCATCGGAGACACTAGTAAACAAGTCATTAGAATCGGCCTAATGGACTGTGGTCGATCTGGTCACCTGAAGGCTCGCACGTGCTTCATTAGCCGAAGCCAAAGCAAGATAATGACCACAGCGAAGAGGCGCAGGCTGTAGTCTCTCAGTGTCCCTGACAGCAAGAAGATGTCCGCCACATGAACCCCAAACACCGCCATAAGTAGAATGTACACCAGCCAATCAAAGATGTTCCTGTAACACAGCCAAAGATAGATTAGCATCATCCGCTTGCTAATTAGCCCAGAGCTAAATTATATCCATATTAGAGTTATCATGTACAGTACAACACAAATGAGTTTACCAGGGGTCTTGTAAGTAGTTTCCCTTCATGCAACGGATTAACCTGATTTGCTCTTCCAAAAAATGTTTCTCCTTTGCAGCGGGAAGACAAAATTTAATGAACATGTCATTTCACACAATCAAACACACGCTTTAATCCACAGAAAATATACACAGGTCCACCGTGTGAATCAGACCCGTAACTGATGTTGCAGGCGCCATGCTCAAACAAATAACCTACACCAAAGAGGAGGACATACCCACAAAATAATGTATTCATCTTAGGACACTTCATAGATTTTATTTTTGCTTACATTGGTTAACTGTTTACTTTACTTGTTAAGTGAGATGGGAGCTGCGATGTACCTCAGGGCCACATGGGGTGAGTGTTAAGTACCTCAGGCCACATGGGGTGAGTGTTAAGTACCTCAGGCCACATGGGGTGAGTGTTAAGTACCTCATGTCACATGGGGTAAGTGTTAAGTACCTCAGGGCCACATGGGGTGAGTGTTAAGTACCTCAGGCCACATGGGGTGAGTGTTAAGTACCTCAGGCCACATGGGGTGAGTGTTAAGTACCTCAGGCCACATGGGGTGAGTGTTAAGTACCTCAGGCCACATGGGGTGAGTGTTATGTACCTCAGGCCACATGGGGTGAGTGTTAAGTGCCTCAGGTCACATGGGGTGAGTGTTAAGTACCTCAGGTCACATGGGGTGAGTGTTAAGTACCTCAGGCCACATGGGGTGAGTGTTAAGTACCTCAGGCCACATGGGGTGAGTGTTAAGTACCTCAGGCCACATGGGGTGAGTGTTAAGTGCCTCAGGTCACATGGGGTGAGTGTTAAGTGCCTCAGGTCACATGGGGTGAGTGTTAAGTACCGCAGGGCCACATGGGGTGAGTGTTAAGTACCTCAGGCCACATGGGGTGAGTGTTAAGTGCCTTAGGCCACATGGGGTGAGTGTTAAGTACCTCAGGCCACATGGGGTGAGTGTTAAGTACCTCAGGTCACATGGGGTGAGTGTTAAGTACCTCAGGCCACATGGGGTGAGTGTTAAGTACCTCAGGTGACATGGGGTGAGTGTTAAGTACCTCAGGCCACATGGGGTGAGTGTTAAGTACCTCAGGTCACATGGGGTGAGTGTTAAGTACCTCAGGTGAAATGGGGTGAGTGTTAAGTCCCTCAGGCCACATGGGGTGAGTGTTAAGTACCTCAGGCCACATGGGGTGAGTGTTAAGTACCTCAGGCCACATGGGGTGAGTGTTAAGTACCTCAGGCCACATGGGGTGAGTGTTAAGTACCTCAGGCCACATGGGGTGAGTGTTAAGTACCTCATGTCACATGGGGTAAGTGTTAAGTACCTCAGGGCCACATGGGGTGAGTGTTAAGTACCTCAGGCCACATGGGGTGAGTGTTAAGTACCTCAGGGCCACATGGGGTGAGTGTTAAGTACCTCAGGCCACATGGGGTGAGTGTTAAGTACCTCAGGCCACATGGGGTGAGTGTTAAGTGCCTCGGGTCACATGGGGTGAGTGTTATGTACCTCAGGGCCACATGGGGTGAGTGTTAAGTACCTCAGGCCACATGGGGTGAGTGTTAAGTACCTCAGGCCACATGGGGTGAGTGTTAAGTACCTCAGGTCACATGGGGTGAGTGTTAAGTGCCTCAGGTCACATGGGGTGAGTGTTAAGTGCCTCAGGCCACATGGGGTGAGTGTTAAGTACCTCAGGCCACATGGGGTGAGTGTTAAGTACCTCAGGTCACATGGGGTGAGTGTTAAGTACCTCAGGCCACATGGGGTGGCCACATGGGGTGAGTGTTAAGTACCTCAGGCCACATGGGGTGAGTGTTAAGTACCTCAGGCCACATGGGGTGAGTGTTAAGTGCCTTAGGCCACATGGGGTGAGTGTTAAGTACCTCAGGCCACATGGGGTGAGTGTTAAGTACCTCAGGTCACATGGGGTGAGTGTTAAGTACCTCAGGTCACATGGGGTGAGTGTTAAGTACCTCAGGCCACATGGGGTGAGTGTTAAGTACCTCAGGTCACATGGGGTGAGTGTTAAGTACCTCAGGCCACATGGGGTGAGTGTTAAGTACCTCAGGCCACATGGGGTGAGTGTTAAGTACCTCAGGCCACATGGGGTGAGTGTTAAGTACCTCAGGCCACATGGGGTGAGTGTTAAGTACCTCAGGCCACATGGGGTGAGTGTTAAGTACCTCAGGCCACATGGGGTGAGTGCAGCGCAGGTCGTTGTTGATTCGCCGTTCATACCAACTCTGCCAGCTCTTCAGCTTGGTCCTGGAGCCGATCATCTCTGCCACCTCCCGACCCACCTCTACCACGGTCAGACCCAGAGCCACCACCACCACAAACACTCGCCACCAGTCCTGCAGGAACATATGCTCACTGTGTAACATTTGACTTAGTAGATGTTACAATCACAATAGCACCTAAACTATCACAGAGACCTGCACGTTGAACATACTTTCAGGGTGGATCCAAAAGAAGATACAAATGCGAGTCCTACTATACTGAATACATTATACTCCATGCATTTCTTGTAATGAAAGTGTTCCCCTGTTATTCTCTCACCTCAGGAAAAACATACGGCTCCTCATTTCTGATAACGGACACGGAGATGGCCACGGTCGTCCAGGAGACGATAAACAGGAAGTTGAGAAGAAGCAGTATCCAAGCGCCCGTCCTACAGAGACACCATTTTGTGTAATGCATTCAGCATTCATATTAAACAGTACACACTTTGAGGATGTCTTGACCTCTTTGAATTATTAGAATCTTTGATATATTTTATTCATACATTACATCAGGTGACTGGAGAAGAAGAAAGGGGAGACAGAGTTCCTTATAGTATGAGTAGCACACACTCATAAAACAAATGGTTTCTCTAATATAGTCTCGTTCCGTCTCTCTAACTGACCTGCCATATAGTTTCCACTTGACATTGATGAGCTTCAGAACCACAGGATGCATGATAAGATCCAGCTTTCCCTGGTGAACTATAAACTCCAACTGGGGCAATTGACAAAAAAAACATTACACGTGGTAATATTCCAAACAGTATTGAACAACCATATTTAGGCTACATAATGGAAGGGTGACATACTGGGGACGTAGGCTCACTGGTGCAATTCTCTAGAATACAAATAAGAGAGAATCATCATGAATCAGAAAGATTCGGACCGCATTCAACATGTGTCAGATGGTTGTTCTGCGAAAAGAGCATTGGTTTCCAGACTGTTTGGACGGGTTACCTTGTGGGCGCGTTCCTGGTGGGTTGTGTTTGCAGGGTGGCTCAGGCTCCAGCAGGTGGAGGTAGTAGTACTGTTGCCTTGTCATTCGGTCAATCATATGGAACTGGTTCAGAGCCAAATTAGCCTGAAATGGTCAAAGAGAGTTGAATAATGCTATGAGATGACCAAACAGAGAACACATTGTCAGGTCAAAATGAAAACAATAATTAGCCCATGAACAGCATTAGGCCTGTTGCCATACAGCATACAACGATACAACAGCAACAAAGATATTTGGTAAAAGTGACTCATTTTAGTTCTTTTTATCTTACTACATAAACATTGCACTAATTCATGGATGAAGAGATTTTATCATACTATGTATTTTTCATATATGTTCGATATGGTAAAGTCACATAGAAGAGAGATAATTCCAGAGACAGTTATAAAACCCAAAAACATCTAATGAGATAAGATCTGTTAGTTAATTCTTTGCCACTCATCAAAAGTCTGTTAGTTTACTCAGAAGTTGTCCAGTGTTAAACCACCCCCCATTTACCACCGACGTCATCTTGTCAATCATGGCGGTGATACAGAGTTGACCATCAGAGTCCTTCACCCCAGCGTCTGCCCCCAGCTCCATTAGCGTCCGTGCAGCCTCGCTTCGGTCTGAACACAAACAGGGGGCACCGGAAAAAGCAAGGTCGTTTCTAAGGTCACGTTGAATGAACCTGTCCACGTGTTAACTGATAGTCAGGTTTCACCCATTTCTGAATGAATCGAGCGTCAAACGAGCAACAGCCAGACAGGGCACAGAGAGTCGTGACGGTCAGTACCGAGGTTGGCCGCCAGTTGGAGAGGCGTTCTCTTCTTGTAGTCCCGTGCGGAGATGTCTGCCCCGTTCTGCAGCAGCAGCCGGATGGCCCCCAGCGAGTCGTTCTTAGCAGCGTAGTGTAATGGAGTCTGACCGTCCGGCTCGGTCTCAGCATGGATGTCAGCTAATGGGACGAGAGAAAAACCATCACCTAAGACGGGGTCATGCATGAGCGCGTTTTAACCCGCCGTTTGTCAGACATGCCCATATTTGACCTCTGACCTTTCCTGTTCAACAGAAAGTGTATCATCTCCTCGTAGTCCAGAGCTGCGGCGACATGCAGAGGCGTGACCCCGTAGCAGTCCGGGCGTTGGACGTCGGCCCCTCGCTCTAGAAAGAAGCGCATCACGTCAACGTTCCATGCCCTGGAGATCTACATACACACACACACACACAAACACACATGAGCACCGGTGAAAACCCGACTGTCTGGACCAACCGCCACGGCAGCTGAGGGTTCGGTCTCACCTCATGTAAAACTGTCTGTCCGTACTGGTCGGTCGAGTTTGGGTCAGCGCCGCCTGCGATCACGTCGTTTAGGTACTGAAGGTCCACCTAGGACCGGGTAAGTGGTTCTATGAGTCATAATTCAAACCCACTTGTATATCAGATACTGACATCGTCAACCGGCCTTCAGACAGACCGTCTCTTATTGTGATTGCAGAGCTAAAATGACCAACGCCTCCCAAGTCTCACCTCATCCGTGTCTTGGTTGCTAGCAGCCAGAGCCCTGAAATGGTCCAGCAGTCTTTTATTCAGTTGACCGCTTTTTTGTCTTCCGTCCACAACGTCCTCATCGCAGGCCAGGCCTTTGTACATGGTCTCAAAGATCTCCCCTTTAAACAAGATTAAATATCACCCCTTAAAACAAGACAATTTGAAGTGTGGGAGTTTCCCGGAATAGTGACAAGAGGAGACGGTTATCTGAATGTTAATTTTGTAACATGGTGGTGTTCAGTGTGTTCAGTGTGCCTAGTGAGATACAGAGAGTTGAGTGTTTGAAGTGTTCACAGAGTATTCCAGTGGTACCTGTGTGTTTCCTCCTCACGTACTGATGACTCCAGTGTGTTGTGTCATTTGCTATGGTACCTGTGTGTTTCCTCCTCACGTACTGATGACAGGCCCGTTTCCAGCGGCCGCAGGTGTAGGTTGCCCACTTGCCAGCGGCTCTCACAGCGCCAGACACCGACGTCCTAGAGATCTGAGATTCTACAGCTGGCTGCTGTTCAGACCGCCGTGACACGCACATTACATCACACATCACATAACAGTACACTGACACGCTTCACAGGGCATATTTAAAATGTCCAATTTCGAATTACACAACAACTCTGAAACTACCACATGAAACAACGGTCGTTAATCCAAACGTTTCTGAGCAAAGTAACGATGACTGAGAATGTATTGAGAGCAAGGCTTCAGATCGACCAATGACATCACTGAGAGGCTGCCTGATCCAACTTCAAAGCAAATGTTTCCTCTTACCTTGTTTACCAGTGAGTCTGTCATCTCCATTTCCATGCCACGGTTGCTGTGGCCAGAGGCGCCAGCTTGGTTCAGTCTCTGGTTCAGTCTCTCCATCCTGCTGTGTTCCAGGCCTTAAGGCCACTCCACTAACAACTAGCAGCACAGATCTAATATCACTGTTACCAGCCAGTCGGTGTTACCAGCCACTGTTACTGGCCTGCTTCTTCCAAACAAAGGCTTTCACTCAAAACACAGGGAGTTGGCAGATTCCGGTATATTCTGGAGTGAATTGTTGTTTGGCAGATATCAGTAAAAGGAAAGTCTTCTGGCGACCTGTTGACTGTTTCTCGTTCCAGCTGTTGCTTACGAGCTGTGTTCTCTAACTGCAGTACTTTACCTGAACCACGTGGCACATTCTGATTCACGGGCCTGTTACACAACAGCCTTTATGTCATAAAGTTGACAAGCAATGACACTAAAAAAGCAGTTGTCTTATCTTGTAATGTTATACAGCACTGGAGTTTGTTGTTAGGGCTGAAGTCATTGACATGTTCATCGTTGGTTATCAGCTGTGTTATGTGGCAATAGCTTGTTAAGGATACAGATAATCGCTCGGTGTAGACACTGAAATACACAAATGCTCTCACTTTGGACACAACGCCTAGATGCAGCATTTCTCTCAGACCTGTTTAAGGTTTTGTATATCTCTGTAAAGGCTTCCGATTAAAGACAACAGCGTGACTCTGACAGTGACGGCAAAAAACACTCCTTAATCCACATGACGTGGTTGCCGTAGCAACGGCATTAAAAGCCGCAACAGTTATTTCATAAGAAAGTGGGTGTTCAAGAGTTAAAGTCCTCTCTTATGCAACAAAGCAGGTAAAGAAAGACTACTAAGCTGCTAAAAACAAACAGACTGATTGGCACTTGTGATGCCAAGATGCCACATACATACTCTGGATGGTTTGTTAGATTACCTATGGCCACACAGACATAACCTGGATGGTTTGTTAGATTACCTATGGCCACACAGACATAACCTGGATGGTTTGTTAGATTACCTATGGCCACACAGACATAACCTGGATGGTTTGTTAGATTACCTATGGCCACACAGACATAACCTGGATGGTTTGTTAGATTACCTATGGACACACAGACATAACCTGGATGGTTTGTTAGATTACCTATGGCCACACAGACATAACCTGTATGGTTTGTTAGATTACCTATGGCCACACAGACATAACCTGGATGGTTTGTTAGATTACCTATGGCCACACAGACATAACCTGGATGGTTTGTTAGATTACCTATGGCCACACAGACATAACCTGGATGGTTTGTTAGATTACCTATGGCCACACAGACATAACCTGGATAGTTTGTTAGATTACCTATGGCCACACAGACATAACCTGGATGGTTTGTTAGATTACCTATGGCCACACAGACATAACCTGGATAGTTTGTTAGATTACCTATGGCCACACAGACATAACCTGGATAGTTTGTTAGATTACCTATGGCCACACAGACATAACCTGGATAGTTTGTTAGATTACCTATGGCCACACAGACATAACCTGGATGGTTTGTTAGATTACCTATGGCCACACAGACATAACCTGGATAGTTTGTTAGATTAACTATGGCCACACAGACATAACCTGTATGGTTTGTTAGATTACCTATGGCCACACAGACCCAGGGCTTTAGATAACACATGGGAAGTGGGCGTGATTCACAGGGCCCTGGAGAGGCGGGGCCACAGATAATGACAATACAAATGTTTCCATAAGTGAGGGTTCCCAGTAATATTTATTTTCAGAGAGCCTCGGTTTCCAGGCAACAGCCCCGTATGCGCATGACTGTAAAAAGCTTTCAATATAAGGATGTCACAAATGCCATATAATGTCAGAAACAGTTATATCGGTCAGACAATGTTTTAATGAACACACAGACACACAGGCAGCATTTGAAAATGGCTTTATTTGAAATCCACTGTATTGGCCAGTAAGAATTATAAGAATAAATAAGAGTGTGACTACAGCAGAATTAGGTCCGTACCGGAGAGTTGGTGACAGATCAGGGCGAAGCATTATTCATGTCTTGATTCTTGCGTCCTGTGGTAGGGACACCCGAGGGGTAGGACCCGTTCAGGAGGTCCTGGAGTTAACCGAACCAGTGGTTTCCCATGCACTCTCTGTTCCACTCCACACCACAGATCCAGCACCACTCAGACTTACACTGGGCCCGGGGACACACCATGTGCATACAGCCTCCTGGGAGCGCAGGGGAGAAACACCACATTGAGGACAGAAGACGATAAGGGAAGGACGGGGGAAAAAGCACGCCGTGTGCTGAGTGACATTTGAAATCTATTACAGGGTATCACTCCCGCAGCTAGAGGAGACGAACCACGAGAGGAGGTTATGGGTAAGAATGTAGAGGCGGAAGATAATGCGTGTATTGGAAAAAAGACAAAACAGATGGAGAGAGATAGAGGCATGGGGAAACGTCTTACCGCTCTTCTCCACGGGCACCTTGCATTGCGGACACGGTCGGGTGGTCTCATCTATCGTTTCCTGGGAGGCCTGCTCCCAGCGAGCATGAAGAGCTGCCTCCTCGTCCACTATGTAACCCTAAGTGGAGAGCATAGATGGCATACATGCTGGTCAACTTAGCATGTTGTGTAACTGCAGTCGTATTGAGTGGAGACCATAGATGGCATACATGCTGGTCAACTTAGCATGTTGTGTAACTGCAGTCGTATTGAGTGGAGAGCATAGATGGCATACATGCTGGTCAACTAAACATGTTGTGTAACTGCAGTCGTATTGAGTGGAGACCATAGATGGCATACATGCTGGTCAACTAAACATGTTGTGTAACTGCAGTCGTATTAAGTGAAGAGCATAGATGGCATACATGCTGGTCAACTAAACATGTTGTGTAACTGCAGTCGTATTAAGTGAAGAGCATAGATGGCATACGTGCTGGTCAACTTAGCATGTTGTGTAACTGCAGTCGTATTGAGTGGAGACCATAGATGGCATACATGCTGGTCAACTTAGCATGTTGTGTAACTGCAGTCGTATTGAGTGGAGAACATAGATGGCATACATGCTGGTAAACTTAGCATGTTGTGTAACTGCAGTCGTATTGAGTGGAGACAATAGATGGCATACATGCTGGTCAACTTAGCATGTTGTGTAACTGCAGTCGTATTGAGTGGAGAACATAGATGGCATACGTGCTGGTCAACTTAGCATGTTGTGTAACTGCAGTCGTATTGAGTGGAGAACATAGATGGCATACATGCTGGTCAACTTAGCATGTTGTGTAACTGCAGTCGTATTGAGTGGAGAACATAGATGGCATACATGCTGGTCAACTTAGCATGTTGTGTAACTGCAGTCGTATTGAGTGGAGAACATAGATGGCATACATGCTGGTCAACTTAGCATGTTGTGTAACTGCAGTCGTATTGAGTGGAGAACATAGATGGCATACATGCTGGTCAACTTAGCATGTTGTGTAACTGCAGTCGTATTGAGTGGAGACAATAGATGGCATACATGCTGGTCAACTTAGCATGTTGTGTAACTGCAGTCGTATTGAGTGGAGAACATAGATGGCATACGTGCTGGTCAACTTAGCATGTTGTGTAACTGCAGTCGTATTGAGTGGAGAACATAGATGGCATACATGCTGGTCAACTTAGCATGTTGTGTAACTGCAGTCGTATTGAGTGGAGACAATAGATGGCATACATGCTGGTCAACTTAGCATGTTGTGTAACTGCAGTCGTATTGAGTGGAGAACATAGATGGCATACGTGCTGGTCAACTTAGCATGTTGTGTAACTGCAGTCGTATTGAGTGGAGAACATAGATGGCATACGTGCTGGTCAACTTAGCATGTTGTGTAACTGCAGTCGTATTGAGTGGAGAACATAGATGGCATACGTGCTGGTCAACTTAGCATGTTGTGTAACTGCGGTCGTATTAAGTGAAGACCATAGATGGCAATAATGGTATACATGCTGGTCAACTTAGCATGTTGTGTAACTGCAGTCGTATTGAGTGGAGAACATAGATGGCATACATGCTGGTCAACTTAGCATGTTGTGTAACTGCAGTCGTATTGAGTGGAGACAATAGATGGCATACATGCTGGTCAACTTAGCATGTTGTGTAACTGCAGTCGTATTGAGTGGAGAACATAGATGGCATACGTGCTGGTCAACTTAGCATGTTGTGTAACTGCAGTCGTATTGAGTGGAGAACATAGATGGCATACGTGCTGGTCAACTTAGCATGTTGTGTAACTGCAGTCGTATTGAGTGGAGAACATAGATGGCATACGTGCTGGTCAACTTAGCATGTTGTGTAACTGCGGTCGTATTAAGTGAAGACCATAGATGGCAATAATGGTATACATGCTGGTCAACTTAGCATGTTGTGTAACTGCAGTCGTATTGAGTGGAGACCATAGATGGCATACATGCTGGTCAACTTAACATGTTGTGTAACTGCAGTCGTATTAAGTGGAGACCATAGATGGCATACATGCTGGTCAACTTAGCATGTTGTGTAACTGCAGTCGTATTAAGTGGAGACCATAGATGGCATACATGCTGGTCAACTTATCCTCACCTGCAGGGCTCCTCCTGACTCAGGAGCTGATCTCGCATGGCAATGCCCCTCATGGAAACTCTCCTTACAATCACGGCAGAAAACGAACTGCAGGTAAATACACAACATCTTTCCTTAACAATTATGGTATAGGGCCATACAGAAAACTGGGGAGTGTGTTCTATAATGACTCCCTTTACTTTCCACTAGATGCCAACCAAGAATTTGCTTGAATTATTTTTGATATTTCATCACATCACAGGAGATTAAGGAAAGGACACAGAGAGGAAATTATGTTGCACTTTTGAGATTCGACTCCCAAAGTTTGTATACGAGTTCTTAGAATAGCCACTGGGTGGCGACATTTCTCCACGCTCCCCCAACTAGCGGAAACCCAGCCTCAATGTTTGAGCTCTGGTACCTTCCTCAACAGTGATTAGTTAACAGTCTAGATGATGCTTTGTATTTTTATTTTGTATTTTTTGGGTGACTGCCTCTTCTGACGTGCAACAGTGATTTTGCACTTCATCGAAGGGGCTCAAGTTTTGAAGAAGAGGAGACTAGTTGTTGTTTTCGTCTATCTGCAGTTTTTAAGTGTGACAGATAGCAGCTGTGCTTGCAGGGTTCAGGTGACAGCCACCCTTTGTTTCCTGATACTGCATGGCGCCACCTGTGATGAGATGAGGGGAGAAGGGGAGCACTTCTGACAGACGCTTTCTTCCTGTCCCTCCTCCTACCTCCTCCCGTACTCCTTCAAACTATTCCCTCAGATGAGCCTCCATCATAATCTTCGGCAAAGAACTCCAAACACAGTCTCAACCAAAGCTTGTCTGAGACACGCAGCCATGTGCAGATCTTCCCAAGCGAGAAGTGAAGACTCCCAGGACTCAACATGGCACTATAGCAATGTCTTAAAACTACTGCAACATTCCCAGTATCATTCCCAGTATCATTCCCAGTCTCATTCCCAGTCTCATTCCCAGTCTCATTCCCAGTAACATTCCCAGTATCATTCCCTGTCTCATACCTGTCTCATTCCCAGTAACATTCCCAGTCTCATCCCCAGTATCATTCCCAGTCTCATTCCCAGTCTCATTCCCAGTATCATTCCCAGTCTCATTCCCAGTAACATTCCCAGTATCATTCCCAGTCTCATTCCCAGTCTCATATCTGTCTCATTCCCAGTAACATTCCCAGTCTCATTCCCTGTCTCATTCCCAGTCTCATTCCCTGTCTCATTCCCAGTCTCATTCCCTGTCTCATTCCCAGTATCATTCCCAGTCTCATTCCCTGTCTCATATCTGTCTCATTCCCTGTCTCATATCTGTCTCATTCCCAGTCTCATTCCCTGTCTCATATCTGTCTCATTCCCAGTCTCATTCCTAGTCTCATTCCCAGTAACATTCCCAGTCTCATCCCAGAAGGAGCTTGACTTCATATTATAGTAGGACACTCAAAAGGAAACCTATGACAGGAACATCCAAACAATATTGACAAAAATCCATACAGTGGCAAAGTGCCTTTAAACTGAATGATTCAGACACTAAGTAATAAATAATAAGCACTGTGGTCTATCATATATATATCATATATGTACACCACAGGAATCAAAAAATATTAATTTCATTGGATCGCCAAGTGTTTTTAAAAAGCAATCTGGCACCTGGGTGTTTGTGGTATATGGCCAGTATATATGGTCGATATACCACAGCTATAGGGCTGTATCCGAGCACCCTTAGATGCTTTGAACTGATCTTAGCTGTGGTATATTTACTATATATAATATAGATATTTACTTAGACCACACCCACTATGCTTTTTTACTGCAAAAGAACCCTAGCTTTATGATAATATTGTGTACCACAGGTGTGTCTTACCCTTTCAACAACGACTACTAGTTGAATCAGTCAACTGCTCCATTACTTTAAATCTGTATTACGAACACAGTTCATTTTGAACATTCTTAAGTTCAAGCTGCTTTGTTATGAATTAAATGTCTGAAATCGAGGGTATCGTCCATAATTTCCAGTTCATTGATGCATCTCGTCAGAAAGAGCAGGCAAAACTCTGTCTAGCTGGGTCCGTCTAGGCGGGGGTGGGGACTGGGCTGTGGGGATACGGGTTGATTAGCGGCTGGGTTGTGAGGCTGGTACAGAAATAGAGCTGCCCAGCGGAGTGTGGAAGAAACATGAGTGGGTGTACCAGGGGTTACAGCAAGGCTTTGGTGGCTAATAAAGCCATTTCCCTTCGCCTCCCTCTACTGAGCAACACAACAGATCCCGACACCCCAGACATACACCCGGACACAAACAAATACAAGGTCACACAAACACAGATCCACTACCAGGAACACAAATACTGTTACATTTGTCTTTTTCGGTCATTATAATATATATATAAATATGTTTTTAAGAGCAACCTTTAAAAAAAGCATTGTTTTTACACTAAAACTTATAGTAAGATAATAACTAATCAATTAACATTTTAAAATCAATATGAAGTGTACTGTGTTTTAAACACAATTTCACAACATTACATGCCTATGGTTCCCTGATTCTAACTGTTTTTTTTAATATTTAGATTTCATTTTTTATTTATTATAAAAGAGAATTCAGGCTTTTTAGCGTATCATTTGATTGCTATCTACACATATGACAAAATACATAAAAAGTTGATGATGATATTAAGACAGTTTTGATTTGTATTAATGTACTTTATACAGGTTTGTGTATTATTGTGTGACATTTTCCTATTTCTACCATTGAGTATTCGTTGTAACTTTAGAAACAGCCAACAGTCAGTCATCAAAATGTCACTATTGTATGTTTACAATCTTTAGTAATGAATACAAAAACACTCAATTAGATGCAACCAATCATATTAATTGTAATTAGTCCACTTTGTGAACACAAACACTAAACCAATTACTGTTACAGGACATTGCTTTTATGTTTGAAAATATGTTTTTCTATTTTAACTATACATTGCTTACATTAACTTCAATTTTGGTAGTGCTATCGTGTGCTGCAATAACAGCTTTAGGGGTAAGTATGTAGCAGCTTTGATCACAGTACCAGTGTGAATATGACCCATACTTCTTGGCAGATTTTCTTCAAACGTTTTATTCTTTTTTTCGGACTATACATTTGGAACAGAGTTTTCAAATAACTCCAAGCATGATGCTTAAGCCAGCAAACTTTACTGTAGAGAACTTGTGAAAACCTAAATACCTGTGGTGCAACTAATCAGTGGTGTTAACGATTGTCATTAGTGTTAATGATTGTCATTGGTTTTAAACTTGTCATTGGTGTTACTGATTGTCATTGGTGTTACTGATTGTAATTAGTGTTACTGATTGTCAGTGGTGTTACTGATTGTCATTAGTGTTACTGATTGTAATTAGTGTTACTGATTGTCAGTGGTGTTACTGATTGTCATTAGTGTTACTGATTGTAATTAGTGTTACTGATTGTCATTAGTGTTACTGATTGTAATTAGTGTTACTGATTGTCAGTGGTGTTACTGATTGTCATTAGTGTTACTGATTGTAATTAGTGTTACTGATTGTCATTAGTGTTACTGATTGTAATTAGTGTTACTGATTGTCAGTGGTGTTACTGATTGTCAGTGGTGTTAGTGATTGTCATTGGTGTTAGTGATGGTCATTAGTGTTACTGTCACTTTGCTACAATAAAAACAGTGACACCAGCGACACTACAGACATAATGGCATTTCTAAGATGGCTGACAGAGTAGCTCAAATTACACTTTTTAATTTGTAAAAAATAATCACTCGATCACTTGTTTTTGTCTCCATCTTGTGGGTGTTCTTAGTGTTTCGTCCTGGTACCTTCCTTTCCCATATTCTCTAATTTTCTCGCCCTTTTACCCACCTGTTGCTTGTGAGTGCCTCGTTATGTCAGTATAAAAGCTCCCCAGTTTCTCTTGTGTTTGTTCAGTCATTGTTTCCTGTTGCGTGCGCCTATCCCAGAGTAAGTCTGTTTCTCTCTTGTTTCCCATCTGTTCCTAGTTTTTTATTTGTGTTCGGTGTTGTGTTTTATTTGGCCCACGTGCCGTGGTTTATTTTCCACACTATTTGTGTGTAGTTTTAAGTTTAAGTTGTAATTTTACAATAAATCCTCAGTTTATTATTATCCCTGCGCCCTTCCTTTCGTGTCCGTTGAGCTTGATCCTGGTTACGCTCACCCCTTCAGCCCACGGTCGTGACACAATCCCATTTTCTTTACTCTTAAAAACTGTATACATCATCTAAAGAAATTCACAAATTAATTAAATGTCATAAACATTTCAAAACAGCCCTACCTCCAATGAACATTTAACCCAGGAAGTTGTCAACGATGTTGCTTTTTTAAGAGTGGTGTTTTCTATTAATGATATACCAATGAGATTAAATTTAGGGAAAGCTATACTCTGTTATTACTTGTAGTATTGAGTTGATATTTTACTTTTTGTAAGTTGTCCAATAAACCCTGACTATAACATTTCTCGATGTATTATGACATTTAACGGGTGAGTTAAATATATATTTTTAATTAAAATATGTTATTAAATCCCAACTCCTGACCTGAGGGGCAAGGCAATTTCATGGTACTGACATTTTCCCACAATATATTAAAAATAAGTTGCTTTGAATTATAAGTGTATTATACACAGTCATGTGAAAAAATAAGTACACCCTATGGGAAGTTGTCTCATACAAGACAGGACAATCTTTACATTTCCAACAAGAGCTATCCAAGCATTTACGTCTCCCGAACAGCGGCCGAAAGGTGGCTAAACAATTTCACCATGATGGCAAAGAGAAAAACCTGTTGTTCTGTTCCTGAACAAGTCAGTTTCTCCTAATTGCACGCAGGTCCTTGGTGTAACTGTCTTGCCAGTCAACTAACTTGGTCAAAAAAATGGATGTGCGATAACAATCAGGTCAGTGGTGTCTGAGATCCAGTATGTGATGCACGTATGAACATTGTCTGTGACACGCGTTGAAAAAAGGACCCATGCCCAGTTATCTTCCCAATTCCATAGTCGGCAACAAAGAGAGCATTGTAGTGAAGATTTATGAAGATCTCTGCATAAGAGAGATTACAGATGATGTGCTGGAGTCGTCTCCCCCTGCCCTCCGCGGCGTCTTACATTACTCTTTGTCTTGCTTCATCTCTCTCTCGTCAAATAAGGGGCAACCATGCGCTATTACGTCAACGGACACAAGACATAAACGCACCGTCTCTCGCTTTAACTTTCAGCCAACTAAATTCACACAGTCTAAAAAAAGGGTATTTTCCAGAATACCTCTCAACACTACAATAAAACATAAACACAGACAACACGCTGTAAAGAAACACCCCCGTGACCTCCACCTCCAGGGTCCTGCCTCGACCAGGTTCAGATTCAGGCGAGATGCAACAGAGAACCGGCTACTGACAAATGAAGACAAGAAAAGATAACCAGGTCTCTCTTTATGTTTACAGGCCTCCGTTATTAACCACATCCGTTGGGACCTGCAGCTGTACGGCCCGTACGCCAGCATCGGTTGGGAAGACATGAAAAGCCACAAAGGTGGTGCGATATTGATTTCTGTGTGTGGAGTCTGTAAGAGTAGCCAGCTCAACGTTATCCTAAGGCCTGGAGGCCGTGAACCAGCCAGAGGGAGGGGTGTGTCTGGGGGGGGGTTAACAGCGAGAGCACCCCAATCACCCAAACATGACACCTATAAAGGCTTTATCTCCTTCTCCCAGACCTCTGGATGGACTGGAATTTATTTTCACACACACACACACACACACACACGCTCACAAACTGTCTCTCGGTCGCTCTTATAAACAGTTTTGAGAGACACGTCCCTTTCAAGGGAATAAGACTTCGGTGTCTGAAACAAAGTTACCTCGTTTTGCTGTTACTGCTGTTATTATGGTTTTCACTTCTGTTTTCATTGCTTTTATTTTTACGTGTGTACCAATTCGCTCCGGCAGGATTTATTGACCCTTCCTGTTTTTGAAGCATGTGAACTTAAAGGGAGAGAGATGAGTATTGTGGCGACATGGATTGCACCTCGCTGCAAGGATACTGTTGATGTTTGCGTGTATGCAATCAGTCAGCACTTATGAATGTGGAACTACATCTTAATCTTTAATCGACTGGCTAATTAGAGGAACATAGTGCAAATTGTGTCATAAATACATCTTGATTGTGCTATGATTGCATTCGAGGCAAATCTGCGTGGTGGGGGCAGGAAGAGGACGTTATCGATGGGAAACGATGAAAGACACAGGGGGGGTAAAGGGCCTGGCGGTCAAATCAAAGGATGTGTTTTTGTGATCTGGGCTGAAAAAGTAAATCATCAAGTGTGTGTGCTGGTGTGTGTGTGTGTGTGTATAAGTAGATATGCTATATTCGTTTTTACATATTTGGACATATGGATTTGTCACTTTCACTTCCAAAACTATTCTACTTTATTGAATGATGACAATGAAGGATTACACTACGCAAAAATGCTATTTCACAGTCATTCTATGTGAAGTTGGGATGGACATAAGAGAATTACATTTCTGTTCGTCGTCATAACATAAATGGTTTGTTTCGTGTATTGTTTTAAGTATTACATATCAAAATATGATTGTCGGTTTGTGTTATGTCTCACCCCACATCCCAAATGGTTGTTGGGCAGACAGTGAATCCTCCTCTGCTCCTCCTCAGGCAGGAGGCCAGCTCCACAGCCGGGGGCAGAACACAACACACCTCCCATCTGGAGCAGACACTCCTCTGCCGCATATCGCTGGTACCTATCATACTGATATAGACACACACACACACACACAAACACACACACACACACACACAAGTTCCCTTAGAAAATAATTTCACAATGTTACAACAAGGTCATATGGCCATTTAGGTGGGCAAGCAAAAATGCACTCTGTTATTTGTTCATCTGAAAATATCCATTACCAGTTTCAGAATTCAGAAATAATCATAATCATAAATAATGCACAGCTCTGTCACACGTCAGCCAAACGGACCAGTTGTGAGAAGGGCTTTTCAGCATCCCGTCCACGCCACGTTCGCCTTTAGAACAGAGAATTTCCCTGAGAGATGCTGTCACCGACACACCTTATATTAAGCATTCAGAGTGCTACCCAAGACCCTGCCAATTATTACTGGGACAGGCACATTGTTGTCTCACCTGGTGCTTATTGTGGAAAATTGTGCTGAGTTATGTTAGAATAAATGGAGAAAAAAACGACATAAGAAATGTCATTTCGACGTTTTTTGTGAAGTTTGCCAGACCACTTAAACGGAGTTTGTCCGCTTGCTACATGATGAAATCTGTGAGTGCCACCGTTGAAGTCTCCCCTTGATTGGATTGAGTAAAAAAATTACATATCGGAGGAACTTGAATCTCAGAACTCTTTTGTCCTGATTGTTCTGAGCTAAAACAAAGTGCAATAGTGCAACGTTTGGGGGCACTTACAAATGTCCTTGCTTTTCATTAAAACCAAAATGAAATGAGTTTCCATTTGAAAAAAAGCAAAAATGAGAAAAATATATTACAAGGATATAAATTCCCTGATGCTTCCTGAATCACTGCCCACTAGTTAGATTGGCTTGATGGGCACTTCTTACGTACCATACCGTCAAGCTGCTCCCACAACAGCTCAATAGGTTGAGATCTGGTGACTGTGCTGGCCGCTCCATTATAAACAGAAGCAGCTGACTGCTTCTTCCCTAAATAGTTATTGTATAGTTTGGAGCAGTAATTTGGTTCATTGTCTAGTTGTAGGAGTATACTACTATAGCGTATGGCATGGCTCTGCAAAATGGAGTGACAGCCTTATTTCTTTAAGAATATTTTTACCCTGTACAAATTTCCCACTACAACATTACATTGCCTCCACCATTTGTCCAATTGATCGGTTGAGCAACAGGGCCTCCCACTCCTCTTTCTATTCCGGTTAGAGCCAGTTTGCGCTGTCCTGTGAAGGAAGTAGTACACAGCGTGGTAGAGATACAGCATGGTACAAATTGTTGTGCAAGATTTTTAGTGTCTTGGCAATTTCTCGCATGGAATATCCTTCTTTCTCAACACAATAGACTGATGAGTTTCAGAAGACATTTCATTGTTTCCTGCAATTTTAAACCTGTTATCAATCCCACATTTTCTAATGCTCCAGATTTGTCTAGAGAAGGCCGTTTGATTACATCTTTAATCAGTACAGTTTTCAGCTTTGCCAACATAATTTCACAAGGGTTTTTCAACAGTCAGTAAGCCTTTAAAAATTAAATGCCAGGATTGGCACACAAAACGTGCCATTAGAAGACAGAACTGATGGTTGCTGAAACCGGGCCTATGTATTTATACTGTACACTGTGTTTCTGATCGATTTGATGTAATGGTAAACTCAGTTTAAGCGGTACTATTCGTTTAATAGAGTCTGAAGAGTATACATCTGCAGAAAAATGTATGTCTTCATCATCTTCCTTGGTAAGATACTTCAAAAGGACAGTACGACACAATGTCAGTTAAGACCGTCAGTATAATATATGACCCTCAAAATTTGATTTGGACCTCAAAGCCTGTTTCAATGCTTTTCCACTAGTTCGTAGGGTAGAATATGAATACCGCTGAGGGGGAAATGAAAAGTATTGAAATGCGGAGTAGAGATCAGACAGTTTCCCTCGTAACCCTCTGGTTCACTCAAACGGAGGGTATGACTCCTGCTCTCCGTGGTTGAGCTTGTGAGTAATGAATAGAAAAATACTGTCAGAAAGAGAAAGTGCACGGTAACAATCCATGCACATTTGAGTATCTAGTGTTATAATTCATTCCTGAGAATTAAGTATTTTCAAATACATTGCTGCCCAACCATATTTAAATACATGTATGAATGATTATTCATTAATTACCGAACTCGGCCAATAACTATTGTTTCTAGGAGTGCTTATAAACTGTACTGTGCAAAAGTAGGCACCCAAAGTCAGTTTTTATTTGTGTTTTAGCAAACGCTAACCACCCATAATTAACAAAGCATGCATTACAAAATCACTTTGAATAAATGTGTCTGCAAAATATAATAGAAAATATAGTTGCAAGCAACAATGGGCGGGGTCCTCTTATTGGGAAGCAAGGGATGAGAAAGGAAGCATGTGAAAAAATATTGGTCTTTCATGGTCTATCCGTGTTGAAATGGCATCAATTAGAGAAAAAATGCAAGCAAAGCTGTCAATGCCTTGATCTTTAAGGCAACTTTGTTGGCTGAAGTAGTGTACACAAAATATTAGACAGGTGGGTATAATCTTACAGCCGATCAGTGTTTACTCTAACTCTGTGGCATTTTTGTTCAGTTCTTTATTATAGTGCTACCTATGAGCAAATATAGTTGCAAGCCATTTTCTGGGTAGTAAGATACAGTTCAAATGAACGTACCAAGTTATCAGGAAGTTTACGCTAATCTGGACAGAATTATGAAGTTGAACTATCATCCTCATTTTTCTTGGTTACTTTGTCCCTGGCAGGCATTCAAAGAAATTGTGGTAAATAGTTGATGCTAATGATTGGCTTCAGTCATTTTGAAATGAATGACTTAGTTGTGAATGACGGAGGACCCCTAATTAGCACACAAACAGATATTTATAAAGACCGTCAATGAAAATTTGCAGAGAGACAAGGGGCAGATTTTGCATTTGCCACCAGTGAAATAGTATTGTTGATGCTGAGGCTGAGTGAGGTAGTGGTGTTGTAGTGGGGGTGTTGTGGTGGTGGTGTTGAGGTAGTGGTATTAAGGTGGTGGTGTTGAAGTGGGGGTGTTGTGGTGGTGGGGTTGAGGTAGTGGTATTGAGGTGGTGGTGTTCTGGTATTGGTGTTGTGGTAGTGCTGCTGTGGTGGTGGTGTTGAAGTAGTGGTGTTGAGTGGTGATGTTGTGGTAGTTGTCTTGAGGTAGTAGTTTTGAGGTGGTGGTGTTTAGGTAGTGGTGTTTAGGTGGTGGTGTTTAGGTGGTGGTGTTTAGGTGGTGGTGTTTAGGTAGTGGTGTTTAGGTGGTGGTGTTTAGGTAGTGGTGTTTAGGTAGTGGTGTAGAGGTAGAGGGTGGTGGTGTTTAGGTGGTGGTGTTTAGGAAGTGGTGTTTAGGTAGTGGACTTGAGGTAGTGGTGTTTAGGTTGTGGTGTTTAGGTGGTGGTGTTTAGGTAGTGGTGTTTAGGTGGTGGTGTTTAGGTAGTGGTGTTTAGGTAGTAGTGTTGAGGTAGAGGTATAGAGGGTGGTGGTGTTTATGTGGTGGTGTTTAGGTAGTGGTGTTGAGGTGGTGGAGTTGAGGTAGTGGTGTTTAGGTAGTAGTGCTGATGTAGAGGTGGGGGTGCCAGGTTCCCTTCAGATCAGAGGTTTGATGGGGTTGTTAGATAGGGACTCACCTGTTCCTCACCCAGGGCACGGAAGTGATGCAACTCCTTTATGACAGAGTCTGGACAGCCAGCTGGAGAAAGCAGTAAAAATAGGAAGGAGAGAGATTATATACAGCCAATGAGTGAAACACTGTGAAGTGAGCAACTCACTGGAAAACAAAACATTAGGAGACCTCCACATCCATATATAGCACAGGTCCAACCATAAGTGATGCCCTCTACTCACAGCTTAGTATAGTAGTATGGGAAGTATAGAAAAGGTACATGAGTGAGTTGTGTAATAATGACTATTATTTTTTTGCTTCTGATCACAACCTCTTCTACATCTGCGGCTCGCTTGACCAACGTCAACGACTTACATCACCAACACACACACACAAATACAAAGGAGGTAATGTGCAGTGGACGCAGTGTGGTTAGTCTAGAAAAAATACAAAAAAGGACAGAGAGATGGTTAAAGAAAAAAGTTATAGATGGCAAACTGCACCGAAAATAAGCTTATTATGAAATATTGTCCTTTGTTTGTGGTCGATTAACAATTTATTTGTGGATTTTGATGCGTGTTTAGGGTTATTTTATTGCTGCAAGAACCAGACTCCGCACAGATGTAAGCATGTTATTAGTACTTTATAGTTTTGGTTCTGTTAAACAAGAGCCCCAGGACCACCGGAAAATAAACAGTCACTTAAGATCAAAGATATATTGCCCCATTTTACAGTAGATATGAGGTTATTTTCTGTATACACTGTGTTGCCTGGGAGCTACGTTTGGCTTCATCTAACAATATCCCTCTTTTTCAATTCATGAGCCAATGTGGATTAACAAACTCCAAGAGCTTCCATGTGCCTGCAGGAATGGAGCTGGCGTCCAATAGTACAACTCCAAATCTGAAAAAGTTGGAACAGTGTGAAAAATGCAAAAAAACACTTTTCACTATGCAGTACTATTTCGAAAACACATTATTAACACAATATTTGATATTTTACTTTGTGAATTGAATTTATAAAAAAAAAAAAGACTCATTTTAAATCGGATGACTGCAACACACTCCAAAGAACTCGGGACAGTCAACTGGTTCCCACTGTGTAACATCACCTTTTCTTATTAAATGTTTGGATACTTAAGACTCAAGTTAAATAAAATTTTAGCGAGTAGAATTCTCCCCCATTCATCCATAATGCATTTCTTCATCTGCGCAACTGTACATGTCTCATTGCCTTGATTTGGTCTTTATAATGCGTCACACATTCAATAGGAAACAGGTCGGGGCTGCAGGAAGGCTGTGCTAACACCTGCTGCTGGAAAATGCAGGGATGTCCGAGGAAATGACGACAACTGGATGGCGGCATAAGCTGCTCAAAAAGATGCACAAGTTACCCATACCATGAGTATTGACACACTCCCATACCATGAGTATTTACACACTCCCATACCCTGAGTACTGACACACTCCGATACCATGAGTACTGACACACCTCCATACCATGAGTATTTACACACCCCCATGCCATGAGTATTGACACACCCCCATACCATGAGTATTGACACACTCCCATACCCTGAGTATTGACACACTCCCATACCCTGAGTATTGACACACTCCCATACCCTGAGTATTGACACACCTCCATACCATGAGTATTGACACACCCCCATACCATAAATATTGACACACTCCCATACCATGAGTACTGACACACCCCCATGCCATGAGTATTTACACACCCCCATGCCATGAGTATTTACACACCCCCATGCCATGAGTACTGACACACCCCCATGCCATGAGTACTGACACACCCCCATGCCATGAGTACTGACACACCCCATACCATGAGTACTGACACACTCCCATACCATGAGTTCTGACACACCCCCATACCATGAGTACTGACACACCCCATACCATGAGTACTGACACACCCCCATGCCATGAGTACTGACACACCCCCATGCCATGAGTACTGACACACCCCCATGTCATGAGTATTGACACATTCCCATACTATGAGTACTGACACACTCCCATACCATGAGTCCTGACACACCCCCATACCATGAGTACTGACACAACCCCATACCATGAGTTCTGACACACCCCCATACCATGAGTACTGACACACCCCCATACCATGAGTACTGACACACCCCCATACCATGACAGATGCTGGTTTTTGGACTTGACACTGATAACAGCTTGGATGGTCCTTTTCCTTTTTGGCCAATAGAACACATGGCTGTTTTGTCTAAAAACTATGTGAATTGTTGACCCGTCGGACCACAAATACTGTCCATCTCAAATAAGACCGAGCTGAACTTTATCCACTTTTAATGTGACCTATAACGTAAACAATTCAATTGGAAAACAAACTGAAATCTTTGAGGGGGAAAAATAATAAAAACCTTGATCAGTTGGGAACAAAATGGAGTCAACTTGTTGTTGTTAATTTTGCATTTGGTGAATTCCACCATCTGATCCAGGAGCTTAAGTTAGCTATATCACGGCTGCTTTCGCACCTTTTTCAGGATGTCCACGATACAGTTTGAAGCGCTCCTGGAGATGCTAGAACCACAACTGAGGAGACACAGAACCAACTTTAGGGAGCTGATTGATCCGTAGCAGCAGCTAGCAGTTTGTCTTCATTGTGATTCATTTGGCTACACAAAAGTAAAGCAAAAGGCCTATTAGAGCATGTTAACATGGTTCAGTTATTTAGATAATCTAAAAGAACAGTGCAGAGCTTAACTTCTTTTGAATTCCCTTCATAACCAAACCTGTTAAAAACCTGTTCAGTTATTTCGCTACACTTATTTGCTCTTGGTGTGTAAGGGCGTTAAGACAGGCTTTCCTCAAAAAAACATTTTGATAGGTTAAGAAAGCTAAAATTAAAATAGGCTACATGTATCTTCATTGTAGCAGACCAACAATTTGTCCAGATTTATTCATAATTGAGTAGTCACTGTAGTGGAGTCTTTTATTGTGGTTTACCATAGTGCAATGCACTTTTAAACTGGTAGAAGGTTTAACACATCACTGTGTATGAATGTGAGCTGGCCCTCTTTGAAGTCACATATATATCGATACACTGCATTCTCTTTGTTTCTAAAGCACTCTAACATTAACTCCAGACATATTGCCACACTGTTGACTTACAGGCCAACAGACCCAGGATCAGCAGGGCCAATGTTGCATATCCATTTGAATGGCGTAGACATCTCCACTGAATGATGATGCCTTTAGTTCTCTTTAAGGTCCCAGTTTTTTTAGAAAACAGTTGTTTTTGTTTTTCACCATTGTACGATGTGTACAAATGTTATGGGAGTTTGTTTCTTGTCCCATTCCATGACAATACCAGCCTGTACGTAATGCAGTGAAACACTGTAATTCCGTTGTTATTGCAAATACGCTATGGGCATTCTCTGAAATTACAGCACAGTCGTACATGCAATCATTAGAGATCACTAAACTATTGAACATTAAAGGAATGAGCCAGTTGATTTGTCACTAAGAGATGCTGATCTCCTTCCCAGCTGGTTGTCCTTTCGGTTGTGAATCCGAGGAGCAGCCAGACGCAGCCTGACACATCGATTAGCTCTGTTCAGGTAAACCCTGTCTGGAATGTTTGCTCCGGATTTATTAATAAATATGGGTCTGAGGTTCTGAGTAATGATTGTCCTATTTGGGCAACCAAATTCACTCCACTATTAAAGTGCTCATGCAGTACTTATTTATTTCCATTAATTAAAGATTGAACATTGAGTTGTTGTATACCCCAGGTGTCGAATCCTCATTAGACCTGTGACCTCACAATCTTGAATTCTTCGTAGGTCCTCGGCTCAAAGCAAAGTTACTTAGACAGTCCTGTGTAATTTCTCCCTATTGTCTTTCTCTCTTTTCCATCTCTCTCTCTCTCTCTCTCTCTCTCTCTCTCTCGGCTGACACATTTTCCTCTGTTCCACCAATTATCAGTGTCTGTTTGACTTTGTCTTTCAATCGCCATCTCGCCACCTCTGTCTGTCATTCACTATTTAGATACAAGTTAAGCAAGAGCCTCTGTCCCCACTTCATGGTAACGTCTTGTCACTGTATCTTCAACCTAATCTCGCTTCCTCTTTAATTAATTAATGACACTATTTTTTTTCTTCTTTGTCTCTACCTGATCGGAAACTTCCCTCCGAGCTCAGTAGGCGTGATTATCATTCAGCGGAGGGATTTGCATGAGAACAGTGAGGCAGCGGCAAGCCACTGTGGGGTAGGAGACCCCAGGAGAGATTAGCGACATTAGCATGCTGGAGCCTACTGGGCCCAAGCTACAGCTAACTCTCTCTGTGCAGAACACTGAGTCTGCTACTTACAGCCTGGCCTCACAGATTAGCCTCATACGAAAACAGTTTAAGGTTGGAGACATTCATGGTTGGCACATTTTGTCACATACTCTTTTGAACTATCTTTTGGGGCTGATGTTCCTATAAGCATTCTACTCTTTAATGGGAGCTGATCAAGATTTGATCCAAATTATGTTTCTCAGGCTATAAAGAAAGCAGGTAAATAATTAAAATCTAGCTAAATCTTTCGTCATCCAAACGGGTTTGGCTTGCATGTAGCATTCTCTTTTCTTGTAGGTATTCTGTACTGAGATAGCACTCTTTTTTAGTATAAAAATGGCAGAATGTGGCCCAGTCACGGCACTCCATACTGTCCCATTGATTGGGATTTTCTCCTGCAAGTTCTAACTGAATGGTCCAGATTTAAAAGGGTACCCGTCAACTGTTTGTACACACATATATACTCTTCTAGGGTAATTGTAATTTTTTAAAATAACAAAATACCCTGGAATTAATAGGTGTGTAATTCTGACTGGTATTATATCTGTGGAATCTGGTGAAGCATCTGGGTCTGTATCTTTTTGACTGTGCTAGGTTCATGTAGCAGCCCTGGTGGTGTGACTGTGCTAGGTTCATGTAGCAGCCCTGGTGGTGTGACTGTGCTAGGTTAAAGAGCCACTTCACCGATTTTGCATTTAGCTTTGTATTGCTAGACAAATGGTAGTATTTTCCAATGACCATACTCCCACCTCTCAACTCCATCTGATAAGAGAGATATCTTGATTTTCAGTCAGGAAAAAATCCTCCAATGACATAAAATGGCGATTTTTACCTCATTGGAGGATTTTTTAAAAGAGGCTATAAACTACAGACAGAAGTAGACGCTACTTCCGCATTTCTTCAACCCGCCCATATGGGGTGGGGGCTCGTCACAGATTCTCAAAACAGTGTCAGCCATCTTGTAGCTAAGCTAACCCGATGTTGCTTGTTGTGGAGAAATGCGAGTTTTAGACTAAAAGCATTGGTAGAATGTAATTTTGAAGACGAAATGGAAGAAAGGGATTTTGAAGATCTGTTGCGCGAATCCGATGTTCGTGGCTGCCTGTACGAGCCTCAATACAGCGAAAAACAGTTGCGGTTGACGGAGGAACAAGAGGCTGCTGCTGCAGAGGAGCGAAGCTTGCCTGGCGGTTATGAGGAAGAGCCTGTACAGAGTCGAGCTGGTGCGGACTGGTGGTGCCAGTGCTCTCGCTGTGCGCCTATGGACACAGATAGAGTCCCGCTGCTGTTGCGAATTTCAGCGATGCCATTTTCTTCTTGAAGAAATGACTCAATCTGCATTAGAAACGAGACCGCCAGCATGCGTAATAGAGCACCCCAGCTTTGATCCACACAGTTTTGGAAACTTGTTTCAGGATTCCGAAGGTCAATTGGAAACGCCAGCCAAAGCCCGCAGGGACAAACGGACGCTTCAGTATAAGTGAGTATTTATTTGTTGTTCACGTCAGTTAGCTGAGCTTTCGGTTATATTGACATATATGCTAGCTAGCCTATTGTAGGTGCAAATAGCTTGCGTTGCTAACGTTGTGCTTATTGTTTTCAGACAATATCGCCTCACAGCCTACCGTCATTTTGTGGAATGGGTCCTGCAAGGAGAGAGACTGGGGAAAAGCTATATCGTCTTGTTTTGCCTGCCTGTGTTGTTCAGGACATCAGACAGAGATTTCCAGCTCTTGACGGACAATACTGTGGCTATCAAGAAACTGCTGAAGCTCTGGAAGAGCTATGAGTGTGAAATTGTTTATATTATGTTTAAAAACAATAAAAGTTCAAAGTCTATAATGTATTACTTTGATTTACAAAAGAGTACAGGGAAATATGAAGAAATGTATATACTTTTATTAATTACAAATATTCTCGGAACTTGGGGTGGTTGATAGCCCGCAGCCACTGTTTGCACCGCTCTAAATGTTCAACGGGAAAACACCTAACTAACTACATGTCCTTTCCTTGTGTTGGATGTACATCCCGGTACAACGCAAGGCTAGTATTTAAATTACTTTATCAAGAAATTCGTCACGGAGACTCATGTTAACCGGTGTCTTCTGTTTTCCAGTCAATTAGTAGCTAGCCTTCCCTTCTGCCTGCCCTCTCGAGCCGGTAGGCGTGGCTTGGGAGTGGACTCGTAGAGCAGCGAAACAAGTGCATTCTGGGATTTGATGTATTTCATCCACATGAGCCAAAAACACATTTTAATCTTTTTCTCTGCCTAGAAGGCACCAATTTCAAAAATTCTTTCACATTTCTACTACATAAGTGACCACGATAAGTGAGAAAAAAATCTTTTTTTTCGGTGAAGTTGCCCTTTAATGTAGCGGACATCCCAACCTGCAAAACATAAATTCCGGAGGGTATTTTTAACAACAACTGAGCACCCACACACGAACCCACTTGCGCAAACACACACTGCTGCAAACCTCTTTGTTTGTTACACCTGTAATGCAGAGGTACACTTTAACGTAGTCTGGGGTGGAGTACATTTGTTACTTCATTTAATGACTTGGATACTCTACTGCAGACACTTAACTGAATGGAACTGATGGATGAACTGTAGAGATTGATCATAAAGCCTACGGAGAAAACTGATTGGTTAAACTGGTTAGTTTGCACAAGATGCGCATTGTGTCACTCTCTCCACATCTGTCACTCGCTCTGGTTTCTATAATTTTTCTAACATTTATTATAACAACTCTCGCTTGTTCAGATTTTTGGAGATATTGTATATAATTTCCGGGCATCCGTTAAAACCCGGAACTCGCGGGGAAGGGGGATGTCTGATGTAGCAGATCTGGTGTGACTGTGCTAGTTTCATGTAGCACATCTGGTGTGACTGTGCTAGTTTCATGTAGCACATCTGGTGTGACTGTGTTAGTTTCATGTAGCACATCTGGTGTGACTGTGTTAGTTTCATGTAGCACCTCTGGTGTGACTGTGCTAGTTTCATGTAGCACCTCTGGTATGACTGTGTTTGTATCATGTAGCACCTCTCGTGTGACTGTGTTAGTTTCATGTAGCACCTCTGGTGTGACTGTGCTAGTTTCATGTAGCACCTCGGGTGTGACTGTGTTTGTATCATGTAGCACCTCTCGTGTGACTGTGTTAGTTTCATGTAGCACCTCTGGTGTGACTGTGTTAGTATTATGTAGCACCTCTGGTGTGACTTTTGGTGTATTTTAATACACTAGACCAATCTATGTCAGTCAAACCCTACCAAGGACTAGAGCATGCTGGTGGTCGCTGATGGTGGCTGATGACCTACAGGATCATCCAGAACATTCTCAAACATCATGTTGTTTACTGGGTCTGAGACTGGTCTCATAGAAAAATGGGTAACATTTATACTTTATAGTCTGACAAATCTCTTTTTCACTTGTTTTTTTTTCCTAATTCCCCTTAACAGTTGGGTGTTTGAAATCACACACAGATGAAGACGTAAACAATATGTCAGAAAATCATGTTCTGATTGTAAATGTTACGAAGACGGAAATAAGCTATTAGCATATGAAAGCACAATCAAGCTACAAGTAGTTAATGCTTGATTATAAGGACAATCAATAGGCAAATCATATGGCTCCGTACCCTGCCGGAAAATCATTTAGGTATAACTGTGCAGCATTTAAGGCCAATTTCAATGTCATTAGGATTTTCACTAGCAAACAACACTGGGTACCTAATTGGAAAGAAAACAATGTGTTTCATCGAACAAAAGAAATCAAATGTTGCATTGTTAAACTCTATTCATTTACAAAACGCTATACATTTCCTATCTACTTTCCACTTGGCTTAACATGCATATTATGAAATGTATTGTTTGAATGGCCGAAGTGGTGAGGTATAGACCAATGAATGAATAGTAATCAAAGAATATTGTATTCATTGCAAATGTATTAAAAAAAGCCTTCAGGGACAGTTTGTTAGGGTGTGCAACTAATCATTACAGCTGTGGTCAGGAGTCTGGTTAGGCACCTCTGACCTCACAACTGTTAAGTTGTCCATATTAGGGATGTCTCGATACCACTTCTTTATGAAAGATAACAATACTGCAACCATGACAGCCTCTACCGTAATCTGACAGCGTCTACCGTAATCTGACAGCGTCTACCGTTATCTGACAGCGTCTACCGTTATCTGACAGCGCCTACCGTTATCTGACAGCGCCTACCGTTATCTGACAACGCCTACCGTTATCTGACAGCCTCTACCGTTGTCTAACAGCGTCTACCGTTATATGACAGCGTCTACCGTTACCTGACAGCGTCTACCGTTATCTGACAGCGTCTACCGTTATCTGACAGCGTCTACCGTTATCTGACAGCGCCTACCGTTATCTGACAGCGTCTACCGTTATCTGACAGCGTCTACCGTTATCTGACAGCGTCTACCGTTATCTGACAGCGTCTACCGTTATCTGACAGCGTCTACCGTTATCTGACAGCGTCTACCGAATCTTTACACGGAGACTGAGAGCATCGCCGGGCAGCTCAACTGAATTACACTGCGAATAAAAAGTTCACTGCACTTTCCAGTGTTGTCTGACCTCTCTCTGTTCAAATGACAGGATAATGTTCAAGTGTTAAATGACATCGGTAGAAGATGGGGTTTTTTCTTCATATATTGATTTATTTATAAGACATATCAATACATGTATCGGCCAGGGTGCAGTCGCTGTTTTATGTATAATTTCTGGGTGGCAGGCGGAAAGGTGTCTGTCTGCTTTGTATCCTTTTTTAAATTCCTTTTAAAGACCAAAGCATTTCTGGACAAGGTCAGGCTTTTGACAAATGAGTTCCATTAACAGCGTTCACCTTTCTCTCCCGGCTCAAAGTTAGCAAGGCAGCTGTCTTCTGAAGCTGAGACAAGTGTGGTTTACACATTTCTAATGGCCCCCTCTGAGACAATTGATGGCCTCCGTCCCCAGCCACGGACCTCATGTCAGGTGGATTCACACCTTATTCCCCTGTATACAACACTATCCATGCACACCGTTTGACATCTGTGTGTGTGTGTGTGTGTGCAGTCATGTATGTGTTTGACATCTATGTGTATGTGCAGTCATGTGTTTGCGTTGACAGGTAAATTAGAAAGGGGAGGAGGTTAAAGTGTGATCAAATGAGGTCTGCCCCGCGGTCAAGTCAGAGAGGACGTCACTATACAACCGAACTATCTACAAGCAGACACATCAGAGTCTTTTTAAAAGGATCGAGGGAGCACATAAAACACACACACACACACACACACACACACACAAAGAGCTGACATTGTATTAGAACTACACAAACCAACCAGCCACTGTGCATTTAATTATTTTAGACATGATACCCGCAAACCAACAATGCACTTTCCCAAGGAGACCACAAGCCCACTGGCTCCAGTTTCTAATGTTCACCATTTTGTTGTGAAATTTGTTAAATTGTTGTTAAAAGCACTTTAAAAGCGAAGTTCATGTTATTTAGTTATAAGTGTAAAAGAAATGGTTAATTATGGTTTGATTGAAACTCACTGTTTACTTTTATTTTATTTACATATTATATGTGAAAGTATAAACCTTTTGATTGACAGTAGAGGACACAGGAAGTGCTTTGTTTGACGTAGTTCACACGGATGTTATTTGTGTATTCGTGATAGATAATATGTGAGACTGGATGAGACACGTGTTTTGTAACGCTTGAGTTTAAACTGTAAATTGGAAAAGATAAAGGTGTTGAACAGTAAACGTTCACGGCAAACCCAAGCGTTTTAGTCATCATTGGAAGCCATTCCATTACAACCATCTAATTCCTAAAAAACGATCACTTGTACATACAGTGAGTCACGTGGCTGTTCGCTGTTTGAAGCAGGCAACAGAAACCAGGACATTCACTTAAAGGTTTGATTGAACACAGAATCATGCGAGCAGGAAAATAACGTCGCGGAAGAACATATGCAGAACGTCTTGCAGAACGAGTGCACAACACGGCGGATGGAATTTCGTAGAAGACGACCACGTCGCATTGCACCTCTGACAAATAAAAATGAGAAGAACCTTTTTTAGTGAACGAGGAATCGCCGACACTGAACAATCGAGGAGTGGTCCAATAAATCCGGTCCTGTTTACTTGACTGATCTGCCACAGAGAGACAGAGAGCATCTGTTGGGTGAGTGGGAACGGGCTGTTGGCAGCATAAATGTGTCGCTGTCTATCTGAAGCAATCGGATGACTCGATCTAGTCGTCATGTACCAACATTCCTGTTAAACCTTTTGAACATTTGGAAGAATCCATCCCCGCTGTAGAAGTCAGCTGTCACCTTAACGCAGCGGTCCGATTCGATACTGGCAGGATGTTCCTATTAAACTGCGTGTTTATTCAATCTATCATTCCATTTATTTTGGATACTACAAGGACACATGCAGCAGAGTGATAAGAGTGTTATCTTATTTACACCACACACACACACACACACACACACACACACACACACACACACACACACACACACACACACACACACACACACACACACACACACACACACACACACACACACACACACACACACACACACACACAGAGACACACACACACACAGAGACACACACACACGCACACGCACACACACACACACGCACATGCACAGGTAAACTTCGGTGTGAAAAGTGTGATGACTGATGATCTTAACTGTCTGAATCAGACAGCAACAGAATTTCATCATACACCTGCGGAGGGCGTCCACGTGCACGAACACACACACACACACAGACACACACACACACACACACCTGCTACAGGGATGCCAACCAGGCCAGTCACCCAGTCACATTACCAAGTCCTTTGTGGGCAGAATCCCAGCGTTTCCATGGCTACACAAAGTGAGAACCAATTGCCTTCACTTCAAAGGCTGTGGGACTTAAAAGCAGTGCGGAGCACCTTATCTCTGCTCCTGATGGCAAAGCTCTTTACCAGGCTTTACCTTCACAAGCACGCAGGACAGCTTCATTTGCAGAAAACCACTAGACAGCACAGTGAGAAGGGGAAGGGCGCAAAGTTGCCAGAAGTGTCCACAGAGAAGGAAAATCTAGTTTTACCGTCGGTTCTCAATCTCCCATTGGGGAGAGTTTGCAGGTCACGAGGGAATTTGAAAAAGTTCATCAAAAGTAATGGCTGAACCGGCTTTTTGACTGACGCTTTCTATATTCAAAGAACTCTGTCTGACACGCAGTCGTCTGGCGGTAATTATACTATATTATGAGCCAGTTAATGTTGCACCTTTGTAAGACACTTCGCTTTCTCCTTAATGACAACTGGGTACTGCAGCCCACTCTCAAAGGAGGCGGAACGTAACCTTTTTGAAAGCAGTGTAAACAAGTGTCACAGTAGGTCTTCGACAGAGGAGATTGCTCCGAAAAAGGCAGCAATAGAAAAACATTAATTGGAGGAAACCAGCAAACCCCCTGCAGGTTTTTAGATTGCTGGGTCCTGAGCACACCATTCTTCCCAAGTCACTCCGTCCTCCGTTCACTCTACAGTTTTCCAGTCAAACCTCACCTCCACCAGTAGACTATGTGGGCTTGCCAACGGAGCAGCACGAGGTACTGTCCTTACAAGACTTACATATCATAGTCCTGAACCTTCGTTCTATTGAAAAACACATCTTCAGCAGCTAACTTGAGGATCTACTCGCTACAGCATTGTCTGTTTTCATCCTGTTTCCAGGATGCTATGGTTCCTTCTAGAGCTTCTAGCGCACGCGGCTAGTTTAGGCCCAAATTCAGCAAAGGCAGTTAGCCAGGTTGAGTCCGAGTCAAATCCGAATACTGTACGCATGGCTATATTTAACTCTCTGCTGTAGATGTCCATTGTTGTGTACAAAAGCCTCTTAGAAAGTGAATAAGGCTTCTGATTCTCACACCACTTCTAGCAATGGAGAATAAAGCTTTAGAGGAGCGGGGGAAGAGATGAAAAGAAAGAGAGATCTCCTCAATTTTGGAAAAAAGCTAAGTGTTCCTTGTATAAATCAGTACTAGCACTGCATACAAAAAGTGTAAAATGTGATTACATTTTGAACTGTAGTTGTATTCAAAGGACCAGTCCAGGCTAAGGCAAGACAAACATTTTTGGTTACCTATTATCTGAAATAATATAAATAATATAAGTTTAAAATCTATATTCATTTGTCGCACTATGAAAGCATTGTGTCAACAGTAGGAGTTGTAGTTAAACGTTTTAGGTGAATTCATTGTATGCCACAAATAAGGAATCTCAGGTCCTCCATCAATCCTTTAAGAATAATTTGCTCTTAAGCAAGGACAAAGCACGAGTAAAGTAAGGGTAAAGCAAGGTTAAAGCAAAGGGTAAAGCAAGGTTAAAGTAAGGGTAAAGCAAGGTTAAAGTAAGGGTAAAGTAAGGGTAAAGTAAGGGTAAAGCAAGGGTAAAGCAAGGTTAAAGTAAGGGTAAAGTAAGGGTAAAGTAAACGTAAAGCAAGGTTAAAGCAAGGGTAAAGCAAGGGTAAAGCAAGGGTAAAGTAAGGGTAAAGCAAGGTTAAAGTAAGGGTAAAGTAAGGGTAAAGTAAACGTAAAGCAAGGTTAAAGCAAGGGTAAAGAAAGGGTAAAGCAAAGGTAAAGTAAGGGTAAAGGGTAAAGCAAGGTTAAAGCAAGGGTAAAGTAAGGGTAAAGTAAGGGTAAAGTAAGGGTAAAGCAAGGTTAAAGTAAGGGTAAAGTAAGGGTAAAGTAAGGGTAAAGTAAAGCAAGGGTAAAGTAAGGGTAAAGTAAGGGTAAAGTAAGGGTAAAGCAAGGTTAAAGTAAGGGTAAAGCAAGGTTAAAGTAAGGGTAAAGTAAGGGTAAAGTTGTCACGATTGGTACAGAGAAATCCCACCTACCTCTGGGACAGAGGAGGGTTTACATAAGCAGCCCTCGGCTGTAATTAGGGCGTGGTGGAAGGCATGGCTGGACTTCCAAGACCTGACGCCACAGATGGCCGCCGCCACCACACCAGCGCCCGAGATGGCCTCAGCTACGCCTGCGCCCGTGATGGCCTCAGCTACGCCTGCGCCCGAGATGGCCTCAGCTACGCCTGCGCCCGAGATGGCCTCAGCTACGCCCGAGATGGCCGCAGCGACGCCCGAGATGGCCGCAGCGACGCCCGAGATGGCCGCAGCGACGCCGGAGATGGCCGCAGCGACGCACGAGATGGCCGCAGCGACGCACGAGATGGCCGCAGCGACGCCGACGCCCCTCCTCCCTCCGCCTGGTCTCCCGGAGTGTCCCCTCCTCCCTCCGCCTGGCCTCCCGGAGTGTCCCCTCCTCCCTCCGCCTGGCCTCCCGGAGTGTCCCCTCTTCCCTCCGCCTGGCCTCCCGGAGTGTCCCCTCCTTCCTCCGCCTGGCCTCCCGGAGTGTTTCCTCCTTCCTCCGCCTGGCCTCCCGGAGTGTCCCCTCCTTCCTCCGCCTGGCCTCCCGGAGTGTCCCCTCCTTCCTCCGCCTGGCCTCCCGGAGTGTCCCCTCCTTCCTCCGCCTGGCCTCCCGGAGTGTCCCCTCCTTCCTCAGCCTAGTCTCCCGGAGTGTCCCCTCTCCCTGTCGACAGAGGTCCCGGAGTGTTCCCTCTCCCTGCCGACAGAAAGCCCAGACAAGCGGTTCCTCCCCAAAAGTGTGAGGTCCCACCATGTCCGTGAATGGCCGCCGCCACGTCGCCCACGATGGCCACCGCCACGATGCTCCCTCAGCCGCTTAAAATGGCGGCCTCTCAGCCGCTCAAAATGGCGGCCTCTCAGCCGCTCAAAATGGCGGCCTCTCAGCCGCACAAGATGGCGGCCTCTTAGCCGCTCAAAATGGCGGCCTCTCAGCCGCACAAGATGGCGGCCTCTCAGCCGCACAAGATGGCGGCCTCTCAGCCGCACAAGATGGCGGCCTCTCAGCCGCACAAGATGGCGGCCTCTCAGCCGCACAAGATGGCGGCCTCGCAGCCGCACAAGATGGCGGTCGGCCCACCAAGGCCTATTCAGGGCTGGACCTGCGGTCCTGGACTGACCCTTTTGGGTTTGACTGTGGGTTCTCTCCCTGTTGCTCCCTTTTGTTTTTGTGGTTCCGTTCGGCTATCTGGGGAGCTAGCCTTTTAGTGGGGGATACTGTCACGATTGGTGTGGTGGCGTTGCTACACGGACATATTTCGGTGATGCACTTCCATGTTTCACTTCCTTGTTTACGTTTTGTCTCATGGCTGTTGGTCATTGTAATCATGGGGGATATAAAGGGGTCGCTAGCAAGTCACTCCTTGCTTAGCAGTGTTTTTTGTCACACAGTTTAGTTAGAGGTGAGTGTTTGTCGTTGTCTACTGCTGTTGTTTGTATGTTATATTATAAGACGCTATATGCGCATAGTTTGTTTCATTTTCAACAGTTTAGCCTTTTTCACCGTTTACGGTTTGTTTTACGTTGCTGTTTAAATAAACCTGTGTCAAAACGGATTACTGGCTCTGCAAATGGCTTCAACCACACTACGCCGCTCTGTTTGTGACAAAAGTAAGGGTAAAGTAAGGTTAAAGTAAGGTTAAAGTAAGGTTAAAGTAAGGGTAAAGCAAGGGTAATCTTACCCTTTGAGGGCCGCAACCTGGGCCGGAACCTGTTGGTTTTCTGTTATACAAGATAATGAATGGCACCAATATGGTGTTCCAGTTTTAAAGTCCCTGATTAAAGGGTTGCAATGGAAAAATAGAGTGGAATTGGCTTTGACTGATAAACACAGCTGCGCTTAAGGGTTATGATGTTTTCTTTGTGAACCTAAATAGACCAACACCAAGGGACACTTTGGATTTAGCCACACATTATCATAGGAATACTTAACTATAAGACGTGGTGTGATTGCCAAGTCATTAACTTTATTATACATCTCCCCTGATAGCAGTTTGCCACGGGAGAGAACGGTACTTCTGTATCTCTATAATCTGTGATTTTCCACACCATGCCCATCTACTGATCTATAAATTATATTAATTCCATTGTTCACTGTCTAGCATTTAAAATATCAGCTCACTCTAAATCCTATAAATGCTTCAATAAACCTCTACAATATTGTAGCGACGGCACTCTGGTATCCCAGCATGCATTGCGGCAGGACAAATGATGGCTCTTTGAGGGTTATTGTAGTTTACCCACACATTGTTTAGATCTGTGTTGTTAAGTTTGTGTTTCCTTGAGATGCTTGTCTGGTAGTGGTGCGTGTGTGTGTATGGTAGTGGTGCATGTGTGTGTATGGTAGTGGTGCGTGTGTGTATGTGGTAGTGGTGCGTGTGTGTGGTGCGTGTGTGGTTGTGGTGCGTGTGTGTGTATGGTAGTGGTGCGTGTGTGTGTGGTAGTGGTGCGTGTGTGGTTGTGGTGCGTGTGTGTGTATGGTAGTGGTGCGTGTGTGTGTGGTAGTGGTCTGTGTGTGGTTGTGGTGCGTGTGTGTGTGTGGTAGTGGTGCGTGTATGTGTGGTTGTGGTGCGTGTGGTAGTGGTGCGTGTGGTTGTGGTGCGTGTGGTTGTGGTGCGTGTGGTTGTGGTGCGTGTGGTTGTGTTGCGTGTGTGGTAGTGGTGCGTGTGTGGTAGCGGTGCGTGCATGGTTGTGGTGTGTGTGGTAGTGGTGCGTGTGGTTGTGGTGCGTGTGGTTGTGGTGCGTGTGGTTGTGGTGCGTGTGGTTGTGGTGCATGTGTGTGTGATAGTGGTGCTTGCGTGGTTGGGGTGTGGTTGGGATGCGTGTGTGGTTGTGGTGCGTGTGTGGCAGGGGTGCGTGTGTGGTTGTGGTGCGTGTGTGGCTGGGGTGCATGTGTGGCTGGGATGCGTGTGTGGCTGGGGTGCGTGTGTGGCTGGGGTGCGTGTGTGGTAGTGGTGCGTGTGTGGTAGTGGTGCGTGTGGCTGGGGAAGCACAGTTGCATTTAAATAATCTAGGCAATGTTAGAGCACAGTGCAGAATTTGCCAAAACTACATTTCGTATGAAGCCTGTTTCACACTCAACCTACACCGGCATATGTGAACTGTGCACCCAATGGCAAGGCAATCTGTAGTGGTGCTCGTAAAACCAGCCAGCTTGCTGGTGATACGGGTGGAGAGAGCACCTCCACATATGGAAATGGAGCCACTCAGTCAAGCAGGTGTTCTCCTCAACCCAAAATAACACAGTCTTCTATGTCTATGTCTGTAGCAAAACAAGGACACTTTGATATTGCATTGGCTAAAATCGTTACACTGATGTGGGCAGAGGATTTAGATGTTATAGTAATAGTCTAAATTCCAAGCAGGAGTACGGTTTCAATTAATAATTCAATTTGAGTTATTTTTAAAACCAATCATAATCAAGCTATCGCAAACTGTTTGAATTGAAAAAATACAGAACATATTTTTACAGGGTGGATGGGGAGCCAAAAAAGCAGACTCTTTTTGATGAGCTGAGCCAAATGTGCCGGCTCACCCCTTAAGTGCCGGTATGCCCGTTGCTATAGTCTTCATCGTCTAATTCCCCACCGGCGGCTGATACAATATGCATCATCATTATATGCTTTCCTATTCCCTGTGTGTCTGCCTTGTTTCCATGACGTCAGAGGCGTGGCTCCGGGCTAATTACCAGTCCCATTCACCTGTGTCTGCTGTATGCAAGCAGCACATCTGATCCCATGCATCTATCAAGACTCAGCAGTGTTTAAACCCTGGCTCTTTACTCCAGACTTCGCCCGGTCATTAGCCAGCACGGTACAACTTTGGGACAAACTTTGTGTTCCCTAAATGCAACCATTTAGTTCCTGGTCTGACTCTGTGATCATTAGGCTGACTGGCCATTTCTGTAAGTTTGTCAGTAATGAGCACCTCATTCAATAATTTGTTGTTATAGTGGCATTACGGGAACATGCCATTATTGATCAGGAAAGTTTTTACACGCCAAACAACAAGCAATATATTTCAGGACATTAATATTAGCGTGCCCTTCAGTCGTTCTGGGCGCTTGCTGTTTTGTCCCAAAGGGCTCCGTTCTCTACTAGGAAATGTCTCCAACGCTGTCATGGGGACTGAGGGACTGGCTTACTGGTGTTCCCCAATGTCCACCGTAACAAGCTTAATCATCTAATCTCAGACTTTACTTCTAAGTGGAGTTCAGTGACCCCACACTCCCAGGGTATATGAGGTGTGGAACACACCCTGCTATATCTGAGGGGTAACAGTGATCCCACACTCCCAGGGTATATGAGGTGGGGACCACACCCTGCAATATCTGAAGGGTAACAGTGACCCCACACTCCCAGGGTATATGAGGTGGGGACCACACCCTGATATACCTGAAGGGTAACAGTGACCCCACTGATATACCTGAATCTGGGGGGTAACAGTGACCCACCCTGACCTGACAGTGACCCCACAGGGTATATGAGGTGTGGAACACACCCTGCTTTATCTGAGGGGTAACAGTGATCCCACACTCCCAGGGTATATGAGGTGGGGACCACACCCTGCTATACCTGAGGGGTAACAGTGACCCCACACTCCCAGGGTATATGAGGTGGGGACCACACCCTGCTATACCTGAGGGGTAACAGTGACCCCACACTCCCAGGGTATATGAGGTGGGGACCACACCCTGCTATATCTGAGGGGTAACAGTGACCCCACACTCTCAGGGTATATGAGGTGGAGAACACACCCTGATATACCTGAAGGGTAACAGTGACCCCACACTCCCAGGGTATATGAGGTAGGAGATCTGACATCCAGACGAATCTAAGAAATGCTCTGTCTGAGGTCCATCTGGTTCTGTCACTAATCTTGTTTCTGCCTGAAAACTCATGATTGATTTGTAATTAACGTGTGCTTCTTAAGTTGGGAAAGTGCAACGAGAGCTTAGGGAAATGTGCGGTTGATTGCCGTTATTTATGGTTTGCACTTCATTTAGCGTAATTCTGTATTCTGAAAGGTTCCCAAGACTCCCTGCTTAAAACACGTTCACAATAAATTGGCAGCCTGCGAGATAGAGAGTGGGGTACGTTTACTGAGCAAAAGGAGAAATATTTCCACCAGACACAGAAAAGTTGGGAAAATCTATCAGAATTATAACTCAATTTCCACTTTAATATCCAGCTGAAACTGATAACAAAAACTGGCCTTTTTCATAAAGAGAGTGGGCCCTGAATCAATACTCATATAAAAGTGTGGTTAGTTTCACCTCAGCAGATAGAGCTACGTGCCATATTTCATCCTCAGCCGTCCCATTGCCGATAAAGGGCTTTTTAAGGGCTCCAAATCAAATTCTTGATGTCCTTTGCGTCCATGAAGGGCAGCTGGTCACACAGACGAAGGCCTTTGAGAGGACAAAGAAGTCTCAGAAAACAATGAAATGCATACGCTGATGAGCCAGAACATTATGACCACTCACAGGTGAAGCGAACATGAGTATGAACTTGAGTAAAAGCTGAGATCCAGAATTAATGTGTACCTGTCACGAGTGGTGAGTTAGGGTACTGCACTGTCTGGTTTTGTGTGCACCACTTCCTGGTTTATGTTGGTTACAGCTGTTGGGGATTTGTAATCACTGGGCTATAAAGGGATTGCTAGAAGTCACTGGTTACTGTTCATTGTTCCCACGTCACGTAATTATATATTGAGGTGAGTGTTTATTTCAAGTGCTAGTTGGTTTTGGAATGAGTTATTATAAGACGCTATATATGCGCACTTTCATTTCCGTTTTACACCAGTTTAGCATTGTCGCCGTTCCTCGTTTGTTATTATTTGGATTATAGTAATAAACCTTTATTTGGAATGGATTACACGTCTCTGCAAATGGCTTTTCGCACTACACCTTACAGCAACCGTGACAGTAGCCTATGTCTACTTTATCTGCTTTATCACTGTTACAAGTTTACACAAGTCAAGTGCAAAATATAAATACAAGTATATACACAAAATGAGACTATTAAGTCTATTATTTGTCCATTTTTAACGTTTTACTACATTTTCTTCCTGGAATCCCCTTTGAAATCCTACCCCTTGTTGGGATCAGGATAATCCTGTTTTTTTATCAAAGTTATCCAATTCCTACTGACAAGTTTTGAACAACACAAACTGAAGATTTGATCCAGATTAAAACTAGGATTTGATTCCATGATCTGATTTCAGAATCCTGCTTTCCCTTTTGAACAACCCATTTTCAAGATTTGATCCAATCCGATAACCAAAATCCGATCAGATTACCTTTGAACAACTGGCCCATTGAGTATGTCTAATCCAACCTCTTGAGTATGTCTAATCCAACATCGTGACTATGTCGAATCCAACCTCTTGAGTATGTCTAATCCAACCTCTTGAGTATGTCTAATCCAACCTATTGAATATATCTAATCCAACCTCTTAAATATATCTAATCCAACCTCTTGAGTGTGTCTAATCCAACCTCCAGTATGTCTAATCCAACCTCTTTAATATGTCTAATCCAACCTCTTGAGTATGTCTAATCCAACCTCCAGTATGTCTAATCCAACCTCTTGAGTATGTCTAATCCAACCTCTTGAGTATGTCTAATCCAACATCGTGACTATGTCTAATCCAACCTCTTGAGTATGTCTAATCCAACCTCTTGAGTATGTCTAATCCAACATCGTGACTATGTCTAATCCAACCTCTTGAGTATGTCTAATCCAACCTCTTGAGTATGTCTAATCCAACCTATTGAATATATCTAATCCAACCTCTTAAATATATCTAATCCAACCTCTTGAGTATGTCTAATCCAACCTCCAGTATGTCTAATCCAACCTCTTGAGTATGTCTAATCCAACCTCCATATCCATGACAGATTATGACCTTGTGACACTTGTCCTGCTAGCTGGTGCTGCTGTGCCAAACTATGGGCTGTTGTATCAAAGGTCAGGCTACATCTTCTACTGTGATTGGTAGACATCGACGGCAGTTTCAGAAAAACCTTTTTTTTTTACCCACATGGTTCAGATTTCTCCACCTTGCCTAAGCGGCCTTCAATGCACCAGCTACACTGACCGGACTTGACAAAATGACCTCCATGCCAAGGCTTGATTTAAAATCACACTGCCTGCTACCTGCTGTCTGGAGGTTCCTTAAACTGGTGAAATAATTGGAAACTTGCACAATTGCAACTAATAAAAGATTAAGGTTTTTAATTCTTTAGGGAACTAATCTTGACCTTTTGACTTATGAAATGGTCTTCCTTCATAGTAAAATGAAGTATTTTATATCAGTGGAATCGACAGAATATGTGCTACAAACACAATGAAGTACTTTATATCAGTGGAATCGACAGACTACGTGCTACAGACACAATAAAGTACAAACTTTGAAGGCAACATTTCAGAAGCATCTCTTTTCAGATTTCCCCTGTTGAGTAGGTGGAGGGGGAGAAAAGTGTGGCTAACGAAGCAGTTTGTCAAACAACTTTAAAAGATTTTAACATAGTAACATATTTTGGTTGCTACACCTCCGCAATAACCACCAGTGCCAAAGCTCCAAACTTTCAACAACTTTTGTTATTAGCGACCCTTTGATCATAAGAGGGGCTGCAAATATTATTGTTTTTTAATCTGGGATTTTGCCTTTTATTTCACAAAAGCTTTATCAAAAAAACTATCAGGTAACTGTTTTACTAATATGGTAAAACATTAACATTTTGTTTGCATCACGGAGCTAAGAGAGCTTAAAGAAATAGGAAAGCCGTCAAATTATATTGCAAGAAAATTATTTAAAGGGTAGAAAACACAACCTCAAAAAAGTTTACACATGAAATCAGTTTGAGGAAAACATTCCCAACAAGAGAGACAATGAAGACCAGTGGGACTCATTCTGGAATCATTCTGACTCACAGTTGAGGCAGATGTAATGGTCTCTTCTATCTGTGCAGTCCTTGTGTATGGAAGCCCATAAGGGACTATATTCAAATGATAATTCACAAATGGATTATAATTTTCAATATATGCAAGCTTTATTTGAGAAACTTTATTCAAATCATCCAAATTGCATTTGAATATTGTCTCAAATAACACTTGCATATATTGGAAATGATCATGTATTAGTGAAATTGCATTATTATTTGCATATAGGTATCTTATAAATCTTGTTTGGATTCCTATACATTTGATTGTATAGAAGGATAGTATTTAAATAATACATCTGTTAGAAAACATATATTATATATTTCTGTTTACTGCAACAATATGCCCCCGAAAGTGGTTTGGTTCTATGGAAGCCGAAAGCAAAACCAGGTACACACACATGCACTTTACCCTTGGTTGCTCCCCAGAGCTCAACGGTGAACACTTCCATTAGAACTCTGCAAAAACAGTCTGCCTTGACACACACACACACACACACACACACACACACACACACACACACACACACACACACACACACACACACACACACACACACACACACACACACACACACACACACACACACACACACACACACACACACACACACACACACACACACACACACACACACACACACAATCCCAGCCTTTTTTCAGTCAGCCTGGACACATGAGGAGATTGCACATCAATCTGGCCACTCAAACAAAACTATTTTTACTCCCTTTTCTAATTCACATTTACAGCCTACTAATTATCGGCTAATTATGGATATGATTACGTGTGTGGCAAGTGGCTTCTTCTCAGGCCTGACAACCAACATGATGGGGCTTAATGGAGCCTGCTCCATCCACAGCACACACACACACACACACACACACACACACACAGGAGCCTGTTAGTGGACATGAGTCAACAGGTCAAACAATAAGGCCCTGACTCAGGTGAGGGACACACACACACACACATACACACACACACACACATCATATCCATTCCAGTTTGGTGTCAGTTATAAGTGAGTTGAGATGAGGACACGCTTGTGGCACTCAAATATCTTTCTGTCTGTCTATTCCTCACGGATTGGGGGACTCTGACTCTTAAGTGGTTTTTGTCTTCTATTATTTAGGATTTAGCATTCCCTCGCTCGCCAAAAATCCACCGTATATATCCCAGAATAAAAGCAAAACATGCACACGCTTCTCAGCGAGATTCTGGAGTACAAAGGCAGGGCAGCACCAGAGGGCCTGCTTCACAGTGTATTTGAGTGTGTGGGTGAAGTAAAGCAGTCAACTCTGGATTCACATACAGACATACAGACGCGCTTCCAATTTGGTTAAGACTCAACTCAATCTGAACAACGAAAGCAAACGTTCTGATTGTCTAGTATCCTTTTATTTCACTCTCTTACTCTTCCTTTGTGTAGTAGTATTGAAATTCCCTTTGTTTATCGGTTAATTCTTTCCAGTTCGCTGGTTCTGACTGTGTTGCACATCTGCATTTCTATGGGGACCAAGGTCCAAAACCAGCTGACTTACTGGGCTCGTCTCCAGGTTCAGCTAATTTATGGGAGGTTTCAGACTCGCTTTCTTGTAGGTGGATATGAAAGTTTAAAAAATGATTTTTGATTTGAATTATTATTTGGGAAAGCCCTAATTAAGCTCATGCATTATTCTGGGTTTGTGTTGAAGTCAGAGAAAACAAAAACATGTTAAATTACTATTTAAATAAATATGCAATAGGTAAAACAATAGCTTTAAGAACAATTAAAAAAAAACTGCCAACATTTATGACATTATTTTCTTAGCAATGATTTAGCAACCCATGTGACTGTATTTACGTGTGAACATGAACATAACGTGATCAAGAAAATAAAGCACTGAATAAATGAGCAAACTAGCCCTGTTGACCTATAAATGTCATTTGTTTTACTTGTGTTTGGTACTGAATGCAAACTTAACCATCAATGAAAACGTGACAGTTTTACTGTCAATTTGTGCAGAAGATTAATCTGCTGCTGTCTTACTGCCCTCATTGTAAAGAGAAGCACCATACGATCTCTGAACCATAGACATTTCATTCCAATCCAGTACGATCAGGCTTTTCCAGTTCTCTTGCCAATTCATTTATATAAAGGTTGAAAAGAGTGGGACCTCAAGCTACAACGTTTATAGTACAGGACTTCATCTGGGACAGTGACTCTCTGTTCCCTCTCTGTGTTCTCTCCCTCTCTCTGTGTTCTCTCCCTCTCTCTGTGTTCTCTCCCTCTCTCTGTGTTCATTCCCTCTCTCTGTGTTCTCTCCCTCTCTCTGTGTTCTCTCCCTCTCTCTGTGTTCTCTCCCTCTCTCTGTGTTCTCTCCCTCTCTCTGTGTTCTCTCCCCCTCTCTGTGTTCTCTCCCTCTCTCTGTGTTCTCCCTTCATCTGTGTTCTCCCTTCATCTGTGTTCTCCCTTCATCTGTGTTCTCCCTTCATCTGGGTTCTCCCTTCATCTGGGTTCTCTCTCTCCATGTGTATTATGTGTTCTCGCTCCATTTCTTTTTGTTCTCTCACTCCTGCCTCCCCCAGTTCATTCTAATGCTGGATCTTCAGGATACAGTGCGTAAGTGGTTTTTCCACCCTCCCACACTTCTCACAAAGCACTCACATCTACAGCTAAAACTGCCAGATCACATTTCATCTAGACTCTCTGTTATTAACACACTAGATTCTGACTAATACACTTTTACCGGATCTGCGTTGGAGTCTATAACGTCCCAGGAGTTGCTCAAACTGTTTCCTATCCCTCTGTATGGACATATTATGAAATAGGAGCCATATTTTCCTCAGGGAGAATTAGTTAAGATGGATTATTAATGTGTGCAGTAATGGGTCCTTGAGGAATACTAATCAACAGGAGATATTGGTTCTTCACAGGAATATTAATCGGTTGCAGATAAAGGTCTCCATAAGAGAGTCAATCTATAGCCGATGCATATTTTGTTCAGGAATAATTATCTGGCTCAGATACAAAACCTTGCAGGAATATAAATCCATTGCCGAAATAGTTTGCGAAAGGAATATTAATCAAAGCAAACGCATACTACATACGGCATGTCCGTGAAAATATTACTCCAAGACAGATATAGGACCCTAGAGGAAAATGTCATCACAGGTTCCGTGTCATCATGGGAATACGAATTGGAGGTAGATAGGATTTGTTATGGGATTCTGTATCTTAGTATCTGTGCTATTCCAGACTCTGCCTGGCTCAGAGCAGTGCAGGCTGCAGGCACAGGCTGGTATTTAAGGACATTTCTCTCTTGATGATAAAGTGTCAGGTTCCAAGTCCAACAGATTCAACAGCAATTCCTTCTTATCTTCCTCCTCTCCCAACCAACAGGCTGGCTTAGCATGTTTAACATGCAACCCGGCACACCATACGTGCCCGGATAGCCCAAAAAAAAAAGAGACGCGCCGGGAAATGAATTCCGGCACCGCCCCAACATTTATACCCCGATCTGTGACGGGACAAGACACAAGGTCAATTATACCCCGATCTGTGACGGGACAAGACACAAGGTCAATTATACCCTGATCTGTGATGGGACAAGACACAAGGTCATTTATACCCCGATCTGTGACGGGTCAAGACACAAGGTCAATTATACCCTGATCTGTGACGGGTCAAGACACAAGGTCAATTATACCCTGATCTGTGACGGGACAAGACACAAGTCTTCGGTTCGTTAGTCCTGTCGACTCCATTGTAACTGATTGACACATTAACCCCGCAAAGACACCCGTCGGTGGGAGGAAAGTGGGGAGGTTGTCTAATCTTCTGACCTCTGTCAGAGGGGCAGCCATCTAGGTTTTACTGTTGCTGTGGAAGATCAACTCTGGTCATGAAAGGAAAAAAAGATGGAATGAATAATCTTTTTGGGACACTGCCTGTCACTCAAGGATGTTCCAGCTACCAGATTGAAGGTGACCCTGTGGTAATGCTATGCAGATAATTATGAGCTGCAGTTAACTTCTGCACTTTGTGATTGTTACTAAGGGCCATGTGAGAAAACTTCACTGAACATCGTTTATTCTTATAATTACTAAGGACTTTTCCTGTAAGAAATGCCAGATAACAGCAGCCAATGTAGCCATGTTGTAGCCAATTTAGATCTTTTCATCTCAGAAAATGTCACATTTGAGAAGGCTGGAAGTGGTTTCCCTGCAAACCTTTGATACTTATGAGGGGGTCATCTTTCACAGTGAACACTAGGATGGAAACATCTGTTTGCGATGGACATTAGCCTTTTGGTCCTGTCACCGTGCCTATTACATTTTCATGTTTTTATAAAAAGATGTGGACAAAAACATCTGTACTGGTTAGAAAGTCAGACTAGCAACCAGGTATCCTCTGGTTGGCATGGAAAAGAAGAAACAATTCTGCAATATTGCAAGTTTATAAACGCTGAACGTAGCTTTCGGTTTTCCAAGGCGATACACTTTTTTTCATCTTAGGACATACTCTGAATTCCAAATTCTGTTGCCATTCGCGTACGATGGGTGTTTTGGCGAAAACATTTAAAAGTTATTCAAAAAAGGCGATGGCATTTGAGGTTGACGCCTGACCTTTTCTGCACAATCACCTGTCTGCAGACGCACGGACAGTGATGAATCACCTAAACACCAGTGATGGTTTGTTCACAAACAAACAGCTGTTTTCTTGAACGTCTCTTTTTGGTAAACGCTGGGAATCAAATTGCCTTGTTGAAAGAACCCTCTCATTAAGACTTAACGACTTCCTTACTTCTTTTTTTTAGCCGGGAGAGAGCATGCATTTGTTTTAGGAAATATCAGTAAATAATACAATACTAAACAGGCAATCTAAAGACCAGTAGGACATAAAGTATTTCATGATCCTTTTCAAACGTAGCGTTACCGCTACCAAAATAGTGAACATTAAATTTGTTTACACATTTAAGCACCTCCTGATGCCTAAAACGCATGTGATGGATAACGCAATGAGTGTCAGAGTTTGCAATTACTACAACACAACATTCTAGGAAAATATAACATTTAAGGAAAATGCTTCCCCAGGCAATTTTAATAGTGATCTTTTATCGTGTATAAAACTGTATGTACGACTGCCTGATGGTAGATTCTCAAATATGTTTTATTGTCTTGTCAAATTCTAAAACAATAAATGTAAGTCATATCTGAAGTTGTTCAAAAAACAAGATGCAGAAACACTTTTTTATAATCCTTGAACACACACACACACACACACACACACACACACACACACACACACACACACACACACACACACACACACACACACACACACACACACACACACACACACACACACACACACACACACACACACACACACACACACACACACACACACACGAGATATTGGAACCCCTTCTCACTTCTCTCATTGATCTCCCAATCATCAAACATTAATCGGTTCTGTCGATATTGGGCCTCTGGGTTTAGAAACTATGTATAACATCACTTAGGTCAGCCAAACAAGGGGAGGAGGACAAAAAATAGAAGTTAGACAGATAAAACAAAATCGGCAAAAAAAAGCAGAGTAAAAAAAGTTAAGGGCAATTAGTAAAGAGTTAAGAGGATGAGGCAGTGGTTGAGAGAGTGGAGAGGAAACCAGTGGATGAGGTTTAGAAATATAGAGGGATGATAAGACAGACAGAGGGAGGATGACAGAGAGGATGAGAGAAAAAAGATGACAGAGAGGTTGAGAGAGGATAACAGACTGTTGTTGTCCGTGGTCGTCAGCAGAGCCACATTACACAGATACAAACAGAGTGTGGGGAGGAGGAGGAAGAGGAGGAAGAAGAGGAGACCACTACATTACACAGATACAAACAGAGTGTGAGGAGGCCTCGGAGGAGGGAGGAAGAGGAGACCACTACATTCTGATACCATCTAACCCTGATCGCTACAACCAGAGAGCAGCAACAATCCATCACTGACAGAACACACACATACACACACACACACACCACATACATAAATGCACACACACATACACAGACACACACACACCACACACACACACACACACACACACACACACACACACACACACACACACACACACACACACACACACACACACACACACACACACACACACATACACACACAGAAACATACACACACAGAAACACACACACACAGAAACACACACACATACATACACACACACACACACACACACACACACACACACACACACACACACACACACACACACACACACACACACACACACACATACCCTCACACACACAAACATACACACACAGAAACACACACACACATACATACATACACACAGACACACACAGACACCGGTTTGCCTGAGTTTACCTGCACAGGGCAGAGAGTAGCCAACGTCTGGGCGTTGGATGAACAGTCTCTCGTTGAGACGGGTCACACAGTAAAGATGGAAGCAGTCTAGGCAGATGACATGGCGGTCTTGACACTGGAACACCAATACTGGACTCCTACAAGTGGAGGACAAGAGTGGACAACAGGACAGACTCAGCAACATTACATAAACACACACACATATAGAGATTACAGAGGCATATATACACTGATGAGTGAAAACATTAAGATCACCTGCCTATAATGCTCTTGGTATGGCACCAACACATTAGCAGCAGATCCTCCAAATCTTGTAAGTTACGAGGTAAAGCAGCAGCCCTGGATCCAACTTGGTCCAGAACATCACACAGATGCACAGGGGAATTGAGATCTGGGCAATTTGGAAGGCCAGGCCAACACCTTGAACACTTCATCTTCGTGTTCCTCAAACCATTCCCAGATGATGTATCCAATCGCAGAAAGCGTGACGTAGATTTATTACTGAAAACAGCAAGGTACTCAGCAGTCAGACAGGCGAGGGTCGGTAACAGGTGATCAGGTGCAAGGTGAAGGTACAGTAGACGACAGGCAAAGACAAGGGCCAAAGGACAGGCAGGTAGTCAAAACCGGATCACTATCAAAGGTACAGGCAAAGGTAATGCAGAGACGCGGTCCAAGAGGCAGCCAGGGAATCGAAACCGGATCACTGGTAAGATCAAAAGATGTCGCCCTTCTAATTGTACCTACATTTTACAAACCAACAGCCGGAGGACAAACTTTTAAGTCACTATTAAAACATATCTCTTCGGCAAGGTCTATGGTTAAGTGTAGTATGGGACCAGGGTACGAAGGTGAACGAAAGGCTGGGAATTCATTCCACCCTGCTGCCGGGCTGGTTCTCATCTCCCCTGGGATGTCCTCTCTCCCATTTCCTGTCCAGGAGGTGGAGTCACTGGCTCGCTTTAGTTCTCTTTTGTTCCCTCAAACGAGTAACTCTGTGAGCAAAACTAAACCTTCCCAGAGTGGTTGTGATTGACTGGTGTCCCTTGGTTGATGCTTGGTAAAGTGGGTGGGTGTTTTCCGGTGGATGTTGGGCCCTGTCATGTGTGAACATGTATTGGAACCATCCTGGGGCCCCCTGATTGTGTTGCAGGCTGAGCAGCTGATGCTACCTGACAGTTTCGGCCTCCAATATGCCATGAGTTTGTGAGTCGTCTATGTGATATAAAAGAAAAAGGACTCATCGGACAAAGCAACCATCTTCCACTGCTCCAAGGTCCAGTCCAGAAGCTTGCATACCCATTACAAGTGGTTTGGACAGAGGACCGCTCTGGGGCTACGCTGCCAAATACCCAGCAGGTTGTGATGCACTGTATGTTGTGACACGTTCCTCCCGTTCTATCATAAAGATTTTCTGCGACTTGTCCCAAAGTAGACCTTATGACCACTGTCGATAGGTGCCCACCTCGTTTGACCATGTGCACCCCACATGACATCTGGCCATACCATTCTGGCCTATGTCAAAACCATTCAGGTCTTTACTCCAGCCCATTTCTCCTGCTTCCAACCCATTGACTAGAAGGACTGATTGTTCGCTTAGCCTCCAATCTAACCAGATCTTGACATGTGCCCCTGTCAGGAGATCAATGCTATTCGTTTTGCCTGTAAGTGGTCACTATGTTTTGGCTCTCCAGTGTATATTTGCAGTCAAGCCACATGGTGTTCTGACCAAATCAGATTTTACAGATCAGAAAAAACATAATATCTGAGATACTGGCAACACAATCATGTTCAAAAAGATCAATGTGGGGAAAATGAACACACAAAAATACCCCAGGAAAAACGGTTAGAAAGTGAAACACTGGCAGAAAAAAAAACTGTCAAAACAGAAAGGCAGAAGCACATATCAGATTGTGAAAATCACTAGGTTCTAAAATCCCATAAAACACTTTCAAAGGACTTCAAAATATGTAATAAACGTAAAGGTTATATAAAAGCGGTGAAAATTTTGACCCTAGCCGTTATTGTGGTTTTCGGAGATGTCAAACCACAACATTGACCTATATATTATATTAGATAAAAGGTTGTTCTGTCTGCATCTGAGTGAATGATAAAAGTGCAGAGTGAAAATGTTTAGCAATTATTTTTAGTATGTTTTTGCAGCAACCTGAAACAAGATGAAAAAAATAAAGATGTACGCATCAACCATTGGCAGAAATCAGAAAAGGACTTGACTGGAGTTGAATAATACATCAGCGGTGAAAATGACCCTAAAGTAAGAAAATGTTTTAAAAAGAAATATACAAAACGACTGATTAGTAGCTCGAAAACCTATTGAAATCACAGGCCCTTAAAACATTCACAGATCTAAGAAATTATGACAAAAGTTGCACACTGTTAGGGAGGGAGGGATATTATAGAGCTGACAGCACAGTGCCATAAGATGCAGGAGAAAACATACTATTTTCTCCATTTATTATGCTATAAGTTATCCACAATATCGTGTAAGAATAGAAAGTCAATTAATGTTTATAACATGTGTGTTTTCAGGCATTTTATGCTTTACTGGACAAGCGGTAAAAGAGAGAAGAGATTTTCTTGACAGTTTGAATTAAACGCACGTATTCTGCAGCATGTTGAACGGCTTAGACTGGAACATCCTAGAATAGTTGTTATTTATATCTACTATTAAAAATGAACATTCACAAGCTCATTTAACAGATAATATAAGCATTTAACATGTTCGAATTTGAGAGGGAAAGAGAGAGAAAGAGGGAATAGAGAGTGTGTGTCTATGTTCTGTTGTAGACCCCTTGGTGGTCTCATTTATCGTGGGACTGAGGAAGACAGATCGTCTAGAAGCTGCGGCAATGGAGTGGATGTCTCAGGAGGGCTCCAGGCTGATCCTGTCCTGATAATTTCACGTTAAAACTGGAACAACACAGCCTTACCATTAACCTGGGTCACTGTGACAGCTCTACTATTAAACTGGTTCACTGTGACAGCTCTACTATTAACCTGGTTCACTGTGACAGCTCTACTATTAACCTCGTTTACTGTGACAGCTCTACTATTAACCTGGATCACTGTGACAGCTCTACTATTAACCTGGTTCACTGTGACAGCTCTAATATTAACCTGGATCACTACGACAGCTCTACTATTAACCTGGGTCACTGTGACAGCTCTACTATTAACCTGGTTCACAATGACAGCTCTACTATTAACCTGGATCACTGTGACAGCTCTACTATTAACCTGGTTCTCTGTGACAGCTCTACGATTAACCTGGTTCACAATGACAGCTCTACTATTAACCTGGATCACTGTGACAGCTCTACTATTAACCTGGTTCACCATGACAGCTCTACTATTAACCTGGTTCACCATGACAGCTCTACCATTAACCTGGTTCTCTGTGACAGCTCTACTATTAACCTGGTTCACCATGACAGCTCTACTATTAACCTGGATCACTGTGACAGCTCTACTATTAACCTGGTTCACCATGACAGCTCTACTATTAACCTGGTTCACAATGACAGCTCTACTATTAACCTGGATCACTGTGACAGCTCTACTATTAACCTGGTTCACCATGACAGCTCTACTATTAACCTGGTTCACCATGACAGCTCTACCATTAACCTGGTTCTCTGTGAGAGCTCTACTATTAACCGGGTTCACTGTGACAGCTCTACAATTAACCTGGATCACTATGACAGCTCTACTATTAACCTGGGTCACTGTGACAGCTCTACTATAAACCTGGTTCACTGTGACAGCTCTACTATTAACCTGGTTCACAATGACAGCTCTACTATTAACCTGGATCACTGTGACAGCTCTACTATTAACCTGGTTCACCATGACAGCTCTACTATTAACCTGGTTCACCATGACAGCTCTACCATTAACCTGGTTCTCTGTGAGAGCTCTACTATTAACCGGGTTCACTGTGACAGCTCTACAATTAACCTGGATCACTATGACAGCTCTACTATTAACCTGGGTCACTGTGACAGCTCTACTATAAACCTGGTTCACTGTGACAGCTCTACTATTAACCTGGTTCACCATGACAGCTCTACTATTAACCTGGATCACTGTGACAGCTCTACTATTAACCTGGTTCACCATGACAGCTCTACTATTAACCTGGTTCACCATGACAGCTCTACTATTAACCTGGTTCTCTGTGAGAGCTCTACTATTAACCGGGTTCACTGTGACAGCTCTACAATTAACCTGGATCACTATGACAGCTCTACTATTAACCTGGGTCACTGTGACAGCTCTACTATAAACCTGGTTCACTGTGACAGCTCTACTATTAACCTGGTTCACCATGACAGCTCTACTATTAACCTGGTTCTCTGTGACAGCTCTACTATTAACCTGGTTCACCATGACAGCTCTACTATTAACCTGGTTCTCTGTGACAGCTCTACTATTAACCTGGTTCACTGTGACAGCTCTACTATTAACCTGGATCACTATGACAGCTCTACTATTAACCTGGATCACTATGACAGCTCTACTATTAACCTGGGTCACTGTGACAGCTCTACTATTAACCTGGTTCAGTGACAGCTCTACTATTGACCTGGTTCACCATGACAGCTCTACTATTAACCTGGTTCACCGTGACAGCTCTACTATTAACCTAGATCACTGTGACAGCTCTACTATTAACCTGGTTCTCTGTGACAGCTCTACTATTAACCTGGTTCACTGTGACAGCTCTATAATTAACCTGGTTCACTGTGACAGCTCTACTATTAACCTGGTTCAATATGACAGCCTTACTATTAACCTGGATCACTGTGACAGCTCTACTATTGACCTGGTTCACTGTGACAGCTCTACTATTAACCTGGATCACTGTGACAGCTCTACTATTGACCTGGTTCACTGTGACAGCTCTACTATTGACCTGGTTCACCATGACAGCTCTACTATTAACCTGGTTCACCATGACAGCTCTACTATTAACCTGGTTCACAATGACAGCTCTACTATTAACCTGGATCACTGTGACAGCTCGACTATTAACCTGGTTCACCATGACAGCTCTACTATTAACCTGGTTCACCATGACAGCTCTACCATTAACCTGGTTCTCTGTGAGAGCTCTACTATTAACCTGGTTCACCATGACAGCTCTACTATTAACCTGGATCACTATGACAGCTCTACTATTAACCTGGGTCACTGTGACAGCTCTACTATTAACCTGGTTCACTGTGACAGCTCTACTATTAACCTGGTTCACTAACCTGACAGCTCTAGGTTCTCAGCTCTACTATTAACCTGGTTCTCTGTGACAGCTCTACTATTAACCTGGTTCACTGTGACAGCTCTAATGACAGCTCTACTATTAACCTGGTTCACTATGACAGCTCTACTATTAACCTGGTTCACTGTGACAGCTCTACTATTAACCTGGTTCACCATGACAGCTCTACTATTAACCTGGTTCACTATGACAGCTCTACTATTAACCTGGTTCACTGTGACAGCTCTACTATTAACCTGGTTCTCTGACAGCTCTACTCTACTATTAACCTGGTTCTCTGTGACAGCTCTACTATTAACCTGGTTCACTGTGACAGCTCTAATATTACCTGGATCACTATGACAGCTCTACTATTAACCTGGTTCACTATGACAGCTCTACTATTAACCTGGTTCACTGTGACAGCTCTACTATTAACCATGACAGCTCTACTATTAACCTGTCTACTATTAACCTGGTTCACTGTGACAGCTCTAATATTAACCTGGATCACTATGACAGCTCTACTATTAACCTGGATCACTATGACAGCTCTACTATTAACCTGGTTCACTGTGACAGCTCTACTATTGACCTGGTTCACCATGACAGCTCTACTATTAACCTGGTTCACCATGACAGCTCTACTATTAACCTGGTTCTCTGTGACAGCTCTACTATTAACCTGGATTCACCTCTACTATTGACCTGGTTCACCATGACAGCTCTACTATTAACCTGGTTCTCTGTGACAGCTCTACTATTAACCTGGTTCACTGTGACAGCTCTCCTGGTTCACTATCTGACCTTACTATTAACCTGGATCACTCAGCTCTACTATTGACCTGGTTCACAGCTCTACTATTGACCTGGTTCACCTGGCTCTCATTAACCTGGACTGTGACAGCTCTACTATTGAACTGTGACAGCTCTACTATTGACCTGTTCACCATGACAGCTCTACTATTAACCTGGTTCTATTGACCTGGTTCACTGACAGCTCTACTATTAACCTGGATCACTAACCTGGGTTCACTGTGACAGCTGACAGCTCTACTATTAACCTGGTTCAGCTCTACTATTAACCTGGTTCACTGACAGCTCTACTATTAACCTGGTTCAACAGCTGGTTCTCTGTGACAGCTTCTATTAACCTGGTTCTCTGTGACAGCTCTACTATTAACCTGGTTCACAGACAGCTCTACTATTAACCTGGTTCTCTGTGACAGCTCTACTATTAACCTGGTTCACTGTGACAGCTCTACTATTGACCTGGTTCACTGTGACAGCTCTACTACACCTGGTTCTCAGCTCTACTATTAACCTGGTTCACTGTGACAGCTCTACTATTAACCTGGTTCACCGTGACAGCTCTACTATTAACCTGGTTCAACATGACAGCTCTACTATTAACCTGGTTCACCATGACAGCTCTTCTATGAACCTGGTTCACCATGACAGCTCTACAGATGATCCAGTTCACTATGATAGCTCTATGAGTAAATAGATGTGTCAAATGTATGTATATATACACACATTTGATTTAGAACACTGCCAGTAACAAAATGCCTGGCTATGTTGGATCTGATTAACTTTTACTGATTAACAAAATGATTTAAAAAAGTAAACTTAGTCAAACCATTGTAATTAGTTTATCCTATACAATATAGGTTGGTCCTGAGTTATAGCACATGTAGCGTAGATGCACTGCTGGTTAGAGAGGATCTCAGATTGGTTTGGTTTTGTACGGCATTCCTCATTCTGACATCACCCCAAATGACTACAAGAAAACGACGACCAAGGAATCCAGTCACAACTGTCAAGCAAATTCCTGTGGGCTCTGGGAAACACCCTGGTTGCTAAATGTTCCAGTACATCTACCGTGGTTCCAACAACGATCTTAATGGTGTGAAGGATCTGGCAAATGAGACCCTGGCTATGTACAACCACAATCAATTAAATATAGTGGACCAGAACTTGCTAAAATCCCAACCCACTCATTCAACTAAAGAGGGCAATCAACCACCCACTTACTCAGTCCAAGCACATCCCTCATGAGCTTCTTAAAGCGGGAGTTGTTTTACCGTAGCCCTCGTTCATTTGCCCTTTTAAACAAACCAAGGAGCTGGTAACGGCTAAGTGGCGGCGGCGAGCCGAGACAAGCGACGGCCAAAACAAAGCGCCACTTGAGTAATTGTACCCCACTTCAATCACGCCCGTGGCACCGAGTCCTTGATTTGAGACGAGGGCGTCTGTGATTGGTACCTATTGTCTTGGGCGCCGGGGAAACGGGCGAAGGACTCGGCTGCTTTTGTCCTCGGTGTGTGAGAGAATGACAGTACGGCCGCCGCCGTCACCAGGAGGGAGCGTGTGACCTTCAGCTACGCCACAAAATCACAACTCACTTTTCCCGAAGCCGCTGATTGCAAGAGGGAGAGAGTTTGAGGGGCGTGTGGGGGCCGGGGGGTGGGGGTACTGCGACCGCCTTCAAGCGTTGTTGCCCTGTTGATTGCTGTCATTTTAAACCAGTCATTTATACACTCAGTTGATTACTTTCATTTTAAACATGGTGTTTCATTGGAAAATCTACATGTGCTAACAAAACCTTCCAGGCAGTGCTGCAAAGAAAAAGCCATATATCAGACAATTAGGATAAAAGAACACAGACAGACACCGTGGCCAGGAATCCCTTTTCACTGTTGACGTTGAGACCGGTGTTTTGCCGGTACTATATAATGAAGCTGCCAGGTGAAGACCCGTGAGGCGACTGTTTCTCATGCTGGACACTCTAATGTATTTGGCCTCTTGCTCCTTGCAGCGTTGGCGCAGCTGAAAAAAATGTCCACTGTGCTAACATAACTGCAAAAGGTTTTTTTAACGATCAATTAGCCTTTTAAAAAGATTCACTTAGATTAGCAAACACAAGGTGCCATTAGAACGGTCGCTGATAATGGGCCTCCGTTTGTATGTATGTAGATATTCAAATAAACATCCACTGTTTCCAGTTACATTTGTCATTTACAACTTTAACATTGTCTACTAGGGATGTGACGAGGTCTCGTGCCACGAGGTCTTGCAATATCGAACGTGATAAGGATTCCTCGTCCAGCTGAACAGCAGTCTTGCGATATCAGCATGACTAAGTGTAAGGGAGAAATTTCATTGAAGTGGTCCAGTAATTATATAAGTTGACCTCCCACAAATTGCCACAAAAGCTATTTTAAATGTATCATACCCCTTAAGGCATCCTCTTTAACAGACTAAAAGTGTTAATGAAAATTCTAAAGGGGATGTTCTGAAATCCGTGAAATTACATGGCTAAAATTTGCATCGCGGCTAGCTAGTAAAATTAGCACCTCTGTGTTGATGTCCAAGCAGAAGCTTCTACCACTTCCATCGCACAATAACGTACTCAAAACAAGTGACCCCTAAACTTTTGACCGGAAGTGCGTATATACGGAAAGGAAACATTATAGGGGTCCTTACATGACATCTGTGCAGGCAATGCATGGAACACCCCGTACGTTGGGCATGATGAGGTCCAGGGCCACAGACGTGTCATCAACACTGGTCGGGTGGGACGCACACTTCAGGTAAAACTCCTGTGATAGGCAGGAAGAAGGAGAGGCGTGAACAAGTGTTTTACGGTGGAGGTGAGGTTATGTGAGGGGGGTTCATGTGGTTGTGGTCACCAGTCTCACCGCTATTCTGCCAGCACATCCCTCTGATTGGCAGACGCCGTGGATACGCTCTGGAACAAGGACGTCATCCCAACACGATGGACCCTGATATTGGGGGAGAACGAGGGAGAGCGGAGCAAGGATGAGAACACTAAACTGACATCACTTGCAATATGCTACATTGTGTTATCGTCTCAGTACATTTTCATTTTAGTCATTCGCTAAAGATCTCTTACCCAGAGCCACTTACATGTTCTAGCCACTTTCACATTCCCGTGGGAATCTAACCCAAAACAATTGTCTCCCAGGCTCCGATGATTTAGCAACTGAGCCAGACGCTTCAACAGTTTGTTACCACCCAGAGCGTGATTACCACAGCCTGCGTCTGTCTGACGGCTTGGTGTCGTGTCAAACGCTGGCCACTCGGTGAATCCCAATCAGCCAAGCCTGGTCCGCCGCTCATTAGCATAAGCATTTAAACATTCTGACAGTGGCCTTAATAAGCCTCTGAAAAGGTTAAGAAAATCATTACTCTCCTGTAGGGCGGGGGAGATCTGGAGGAAAGGTATCCTGTGTGCCTATGTAGTGGGGCATCGAGAGTACACACACACACACACACACACACACACACACACACACACACACTGCTCAGAGACAGACAAGAAAGGTCACTCACACAACAAAATGCGCACATGGCACAAACACACACACACACAAACATCCCCCTTAATATAAATGAATAATGAGAAACGCAGTTATGAATAATTCAGAAACACTTAGCCTTTAGTTCCCCTCTATCTCTCTTCCAGACCCTCTTTTTTTTGGAAGTAGATTCAACGTCTCACGCGAAGCATTAACTTGATTATTATTTAACAAACTGGGGTTTGTCTCCGTGCCAGCTGTGTTAATCTTGCAGCAAGGACCGATCTATGTGATTGGCTGTCAGATGTTAGACCCTGCAGCATCGGCTAAACTGATTGGTCACATGACCAGTGCACACCACAGATGAATGCAGTGTATAACAGTCTCTCTGTGTTAGTACTGCTCACAAAGTAAACGTGCACGCATTTGTACAATCCAAGTGATTCAGCTCACTCCTAGAGCAGCCAAAGTGTTCCAGCTCACTCCTAGAGCAGCCAAAGTGTTCCAGCTCACTCCTAGAGCAGCCAAAGTGATCCAGCTCACTCCTAGAGCAGCCAAAGTGTTCCAGCTCACTCCTAGAGCAGCCAAAGTGATCCAGCTCACTCATAGAGCAGCCAAAGTGATCCAGCACACTCTTAGAGCAGCCAAAGTGTTCCAGCTCACTCCTAGAGCAGCAATGGGGAACAAGCTATCTTGTATGACAGCCAAAGTGACCAAGATCACCGGAAGGAATGCCGACGTGCGTAGTTTCCAGTTTCAGGACAGGATCAGACTGGTATTTCTTCAGAAACATCCAGTTCCTCACTGCTGCTTTTCCTGAAGGAGACCATACTGTCCTCTCCAGAACTACCAGATGACCCCTAGTTGTCTGTGCGATAGGCCTGTCCAAAGGGGTTGTGGAGCAGATCTGGTCATCCATGTCCTCCTCCACTTGGCTATGGTTATCCGGTCATCTGGCTTTCACAGGTCACATACTCTTATCACCTGAGCCCGGCACAGCCAGAAGAGGTTTGGCTCCCACAGAGGTTTCTTACTATGTTCCTAACCCTACCTGGGAGCTTTTCCTAGCCAGTGACCATCATTATCATGTTGTTGGCTTGCTCTTTGGGGCAGTGCACTTTGCTGAAAAAGGGCTTTCTAAAACTAAATGTGATTGATTCCAATTTGACCGAATGACATACCTGCGACAAAGTCGTGACAAAGCCGCGACAAAGCCTTGGCAATGCGTGATATACCCGTGACACAGCATGACACTGCATGACATAGATGTGACATACCCGTGACATACCCGTGATAGACATTGCACATGAATAGAGACCTCCGCCGTGACAGTGGTCAGTTGAGAGGGGATGTTACACTGGATATCTGCTTCAAGCTGTCTGAATACGGAGAGGAAAAAACGATTTGCCATTTGTGACCAACCAAATGTTTGTTCCCGTGCTATGGGAGATTTGCGGCGATTGACTGGGGTCCAATCCAAGCTTCAGGTTGGTAAGTACTAGCTCTGGCAGCGAAATGGCACCACGTCGTCATGGCAACAGTAGACAAATATTTTCAGAGCGCAGTGGCCGAGCGGAGGTGGCAGAGCAGGCAGGTGGGCTTAGTGAGGTGTCACTCAATCTCAGTAAACAACGGTCCGGATCCGGAGCAGTGGGACGACCCCCCCCCCACACAGAGAAAAGTCCCATATGGACCCCATGGAAAAGTTACTGCAAGCTGGACAGACAAGCGGAGAGAACGAGTCACTGTGGAAATGTGTGACTCAAATTGAATTCTTCATCGAGAGAATAAGAACAGATTAGTTGTGTTAAACAAAAACTGTTTGGGATTAGAATTCGCTGTGGACTTACCTGATTTCTAAGCAGCCATGCGTAACAAAAACTGAATTAAACATTGTTTGCTCAGAAAAGTATTATAGCAGCGGAACAAATAGGACTTGGGTTTACCCAAAAAGAGTGCGATGCTGAAGTCCAGTGCTCATCACTGTGTGTACCTGAGTGAGTACACGTTTGTCAGCAGCTCCTGGCTCCAGTATTGTAGTCATTTAATTGGGTTGACTTACACGGCTCAGGGTGAGGGTTCCCTGCTTGCAGACTCTGCAACGCACGCGTAACTTCCCCGGCTGGATGGCCCGGCACACACTCTTACAGTACACATAGAAGCTGCAGTGAGGTCTGGGCCCTGCAACGGACACATAAGCAGACAACAGAGTGAGCAAAGCAGATGAGCAGAGTTACTATAGATCCTAAGCACAGTCACAGCATTATATCACCCAAAAAACAACCCGCATTCAAACTCAGTCCTGGCCACTAAAATGCGGCCAAATCCAGATGTTAAATATGTAGTAAATACAGTAATCTCGCAAAAGTGAGTACACCCCTCACATTTTTGTAAATATTTTATTATATCTTCTCATGTGACAACACTGAATAAATTACACTTAGCTATAATGTAAAGTAGCCAGTGTACAGACACTGGCAACAAGTGTCAATATTTTGTGTGGCTACCATTATTTTCCAGCACTGCCTTAACTATCATGGGCATGGAGTTCACCAGAGCTTCACAGGTTGCCACTGAAGTCCTCTTACACTCCTCTATGACGACATCACGGAGTTGGTGGATGTTAGAGACCTTGCGCTCCTCCACCTTCCATTTGGCCAGTCCATCACCTTTACCCGCAGCTTCTTTAGCAATGTAGTGGTCATCATGGAGGTGTGTTTGGGGTTGTTATCATGTTGGAATACTGCCCTGCGGCCCAGTCTCCTAAGGGAGGGATCATGCTCTGCTTCAGTATGTCACAGTACATGTTGGCATTCATGGTTCCCTCAATGCAGCCCCAGACCTCACCTGGTTGCCGCCACACACGCTTGACACCATCTGAACCAAATACGTTTATCTTGGTCTCATCAGACCACAGGACATGGTTCAATTAATCCTTGTCCTTAGTCTGCTTGTCTTCAGCAAACTGTTTGTGGGCTATCTTGTGCATCATCTTTAGAAGAGGCTTCCTTCTGGGACGACAGCCTACAGACCAATTTGATGCAGTGTGCGGCGTATGGTCTGAGCACTGACAGGGTGACCTCTACAGCAATGCTGGCAGCACCCGCTGGTCAATTTCACAAAGACAAATGTCTGAATGTTACAATGAGCACGTGCACTCAACTTCTTTGGCCGGCCATGGCGGGGCCTGTTCTGAGTGGAATCTGCTCTGTTAAACCGCCGTATGGTCGTGGGCACCATGCTGCAGCTCAGTTACAGGGTCTTGGCAATCTTCTCATAGCCTAGGCCATCTTTATGTAGAGCAACAATTATTTTTTTGCAGATCTTCTGAAAGTTCTTTGAAATAAGGTGCCATGTTGAACTTCCAGTGACCAGTATGAGTGTGAGAGCGATAACACCAACAAGTCACATGACACTGGGGAAAATGGCTAATTGGGCCCAAATTTGACATTTTCAATTTAGGGTGTACTCACTTTTGTTGCCAGTGGTTTAGACATTAATGGCTGTGTGTTGAGTTATTTTGAAGGGACAGCAAATGTACACTGTTATACAATCTGTTGCAAAGTGTCATTTCTTCAGTGTTGTCACATGAAAAGATATAATCAAATATTTACAAAAGTTAACAAATCACCGACAAACAAAAGCATATAAAAACAGGCATGCGATTGCAGTCATTATTAAAATATGCCAACCCTGTTAAGCCTCTAGTGGCATACAGGCAGAACATACACCCAACCCAACACAATGTCACTGAAAAATCATTTCCGGCATTTTGCTAACGCTGTCTGTGGTTTGTGCGCTAGATCCTCAGCTGACAGGAGTTGCTTGAGTAACATTGCACTCCGTAATCATAATCGTAAATGTTCCCACTACATCGCAGGTACGCTTGCGTCACTGGCCTAGACCACCAGACATTACTAGACCGCATTTAAATATTGGCCTGAGGAGATCTGAAGGTTATGGGTTTTGTGTCGGCTTTTGTCCACTTCTCCAACGAGCCTTCAGGAGTGTGCTTGCTGAGAAGATGATGTTAACGTGGGCAACCAGACAGGGAACATGTCCACGTTTTACCATCTGTCTGGCCAGGGCCCAGAACGGACACACTGATCTAATTAGCGGGGAGAAGCAAGCAGACGTCTCCACGACAAATGATTTAGTAAAGAGACGAGGACGTGTTCTGCATGTCTCATGAAGTCGCCCGGGCACACACTCATACTGCGTACGAGTGAAGACATGGATAAGAAAGGACCAGCATTCTCATTAGAGCTAAAAGCATGAGGTGCCGGTGAGTGCACGCCCTGCCGCGACATGATCCCCAATAAATTGTGCAGAGTGGGTTTACGAACCTTCCCCTGTCCAATTTATGCTTCCTGGGAGAGAGAGGCCTTCATTATGGTAATGCCTTTAGAGATTACAGTGGGAGCATGCTGGTTGAACAGAGGGGACAGATAAAGGAGACGGTGGCCTGGGTAAAAGACAGGGATGACAGGGATGAGGGTGCAGGGAGGTGAGGAACTGCAGAAGTCCGGTGGGGGCTTCTGAATGGTTTGCCTTTGTGCTGCATAGCAGATGCTATATCCAATACCTTCAGGTATGTTTGCCCGGACACCACAGACGTCTGGAGACTGAATCCTATTTAACCGTTAAGAAAGCTGCATTGAGACGACGGATTCGCAGTTCAGATAAGCCAGAAATGTCAAGGCTACAAAGGGCAACAACACAGCTTTCTCCGCTGTTAAGCTGAGCTGAAATGCTTTCCTCGACAACTGGCAACAGAGGGACTTATTACGGTGTCGTTTTATATAACGCCGAGCAGCGTAGAGGCTGTATAGTTTCATGCCCACACTCACACACTCACACACACACACACACACACACACACACACACACACACACTCACACTCACACTCACACACTCACACACTCTCACACACACACACACACTCTCACACTCTCACACTCTCACACTCTCACACTCTCACACTCTCACACACTCACACACTCACACACTCACACACTCACACACTCACACACTCACACACTCACACACTCACACACTCACACTCACACTCACACTCACTCACTCACACACACACACACACACCTGTGTATTCAGGTTCCTTCCGGGGTTTCTGCTCCTTCTCAGTTTCCAGGATGTTGGCCAGGCCGGTGGAGGTGGCAGGGAGACGGCAGGCGGTGAGGTCCAGGCATGTGAGGCTGTCCGTCGCCCGACCCAGTCGCTGCTGCAGTGCCAAGTCAGAGCGCCGTCCCGACCCGGGGGGAGGCAACACCACGTGTACAGTACTCTGCTCCGGGAGATCACAGCCCTGTAGGTCGGGTCCACGGGGAGGAAGAGGGGGAATTTCACATTTAAAAACGCAGTTCTGCTTAATGTGTCACTGATATTCCGGATGGATTTGCATATAGTTTTTGAGGCACAATAAATAAAATACATACAGAGGCACAAGAAATAAATACATAGACAATGGAATTTGTTGCATTGACTACATGTTCAGGGAACATTTGTGATGCAAATAAGACGTGGTAAGCAGTGCTTTTATTAAATTTTATTAAAGAGCCTAAACAGGGCTGTGTGGCAGAGAGTGGTCCTTGTTTGTGCTTGTCATATACAGGAGATAATCCCCCCCAATAAATGTGCCACCCCAAATGACTTGCCAATAAATAAACTGAAATCTATTTGATCAGCTCAACAGTGGTATTTACTTATAATGATATTCCGGTCATAATACCAGATATGCTTGTTACCAACAGCCAACCGGTTGGTTTCTGACCGACATCGTTGCAGTTTCCAACTGGTATTGCATGCTATTGATGCTATTTGTGACTTGTGATTCTAACCTGAATGTAGAGCAAAGATTAACAGCAGCACGCCTACTTTCATGTTCCTTCACACTCAAATGTCAGGTCTTATCAACATATAGCAACAGTTTTTGACGAACCCGTTATGGAATAACTTCAGGCTACTCAGATACCCGCGTGTGGAAACAAACAGCAGCGCCTCCGGCCTAATTCCACCTTGTGTTCAGAGACTAATTAGCTAGGTACAAATGCTCTGCTTCAATGAGACACAACTGACTCGCGTCAAAATCTTAATCAACTGTCCGCTAACAACAACAACAACAGACTGAACTGTGAACAACAACAACAACAGACTGAACTGTGAACAACAACAACAACAGACTGAACTGTGAACTACATCAATGCTCTCTGTGCTCGTAGAAGGTCTCCTGTTGTCTGATTCCTCAGCCAGACACTAATTGGAGACCTTGGAGGACCAGGAAGCATTAGTGTATTCACATCGGATGTATGTGACCTTTCCGCCGTTGCAATCTGCTCTTTGGAGATCAACAGGTTTGTCTTCTATGGACATAGGTGACCTGCATTAGTAATGATTGAGATAAAACAATCAAATACTCCCCTTTGCCGTTAAAAGACATGTTTTGACCACAATTGCTGGAAGGAGGTTGATAAGGAAAAACATTTACCAGAACGATGTCGTTGCCAACGATCTGACAATTATCAACTTAACCGCTCTTTTAACGGTTAATTTGCAACTGAACTGCGAGACGACCTGTGACTCATCAGTGAGGTTCCATCGACACTTCATCTATTTTTTAATTGAAGATGAGGTCATTCACAGGTAAAAATACATATCACACTTTTAACACACTGCCATGGAAATCCACAGAGAAATAATAAAGTGTGTTGAATTTAACTAAACCAATTCTTACTTTCTTTCTAGGTTCTTACATGCAAAATGGAACAATTAAATCAGACAAATAACACTAAGTGAAAGAGACAGAAAACGACAGTGGCTAAGTCTCTAAAATGCAGGCAGTTGGTTCTGAAGATGAAGATGAAAATCTTTGAAATCCAATAAATATTGTGTGAATAATAAGCGCTCTCTGCGCAGGGTATTCTCTACAATGAAGAACATTAGCGTCACTCTACTAAAAGGAAACAACTTCACTGCAATTAGCAGACTAAACGATTAGACAAAACAGAAACAAGAAAGTAACTAGTGAGATTCTGTAAAGGCGATGACCGACTGAGAGAGAAGCAGAGGGAAATGTGAGCGACAGCCTTCCTCCGAGACGAGAAAGCTAATAGAGTATATTACAGTGAACGCTTGTCTCGTCACTACAAATGACAATGACTCACTTCCCTGCTGTGGCTGATAAAAACATGCGGCTAGCGACTGTCTCAGCCTGGAGGCACAGCGGCTCTCAGACTCTCTGGGACCAATGACAACGTGACAAGCATAGCAACAACGTCACCACCTCACATGACAGTTTTGACCCAGGGCCAGGTACTGCTAACTAACCAGGCCAAGCAGAACCAGAACAGTCTGGTTCTGGAGGCACAGCGGCTCTCAGACTCTCTGGGACCAATGACAACGTGACAAGCATAGCAACAACGTCACCACCTCACATGACAGTTTTGACCCAGGGCCAGGTACTGCTAACTAACCAGGCCAAGCAGAACCAGAACAGTCTGGTTCTGGAGGCACAGCGGCTCTCAGACTCTCTGGGACCAATGACAACGTGACAAGCATAGCAACAACGTCACCACCTCACATGACAGTTTTGACCCAGGGCCAGGTACTGCTAACTAACCAGGCCAAGCAGAACCAGAACAGTCTGGTTCTGGAGGCACAGCGGCTCTCAGACTCTCTGGGACCAATGACAACGTGACAAGCATAGCAACAACGTCACCACCTCACATGACAGTTTTGACCCAGGGCCAGGTACTGCTAACTAACCAGGCCAAGCAGAACCAGAACAAAAGACGTTGTGGGTTCATGTTTGCTGCCATGTTAAAAAGCTCTAGATCTCAACGGATTGTCTGAGGTTGTCTTAAACAGTGTGCAAACCCCTGGTTAACATTTGTTGGGTGACCTGAAGGTCTCAATACACAGACAGACACCCCCATATCAATCTGACGGTGCTTGAAAGGATCTACAAGGAATAATGGTATAAAGTGCCGAAATCCATGAGTGCCAAATGGAAGAGACATATCCAAGGAAACTTGAGACTGCGATCACTGCCAAATTACTCAATGAAGGGCCTGATTACTGATGTGCATGAGATTTTTCCGTTCCTTTATTTCCAATACAATTGGCACAAATTACTGAAACTAAACATCATCGTTAAATGTTATTGTGTTTTAAACATTTTAATGAGGACTAGCAAACGAACAGACTCAATACAACTGAAATGTGAGGGACATTATGAATTACACCCCAACTGCAAACTGGGAAAATGTTCCTCCTTCAACCAAGCTTATGTGATGTTAAACAGCAATCTAATAAACCATCTGCCTCATCGTACTTCAGCTGTGCTAAAAGAATGACACAAATTCACATAGCTAAAAATTGTATTCTACTGACTTAGAGGAGAACCAGCATAAACTAAGACACCCAGAAAGATCATGTCAACTGAACATCTTGGATCATCAACCCAGGCAAAAACCATGACAGTGATGTGTGGGACTCTCCAGGAAATTCTCCAAGTATGTACCCATCTTTCACTTCTTGCATTGAGGGATTTTACTCCCTTCAAGCCCCCTGGGACTGACAACGGCAATTTGTAAACAGGCAGACACACACCACAGTGACTCGCTCATACTCTAGGGGGCAGAGTCGAGTCATCCCACTAGTCGCTCGCTAATATCTTACTCACACCTACCCTATCTTCAGACGCACTATGTTGAAGGGAAACTGAGCTCTGCACTTAGGGAGAAATGTGCAGAGAGAGCATAACTGACTGGAGTGAGAGACGTGTGTGTGTGCGTGTGTGTGTGTGTTTGTGTGTGCGTGTGTGTGCGTGTGTGTGTGAGAGGGCCTGCCTCCCCGGCCGCTCCTTGTGAGCCCGACTGTTTCGATGCATAATTAAGAAGGTCAGACTTAATGAAGCACTGTGGACTAAAGGTCACCGGGTCCCTAAGCTCTGTTCATGCATACAGAGTCAGGGTGCACCAGGCTCCGAGCCTACACAGGAGACTGCATGGAGACTGCTGAGCGGTGTGTGTGTGTGTTTCTCTGACTGGCTGTGTGTGTGTAACCCAAATATCAATAGCAATACGAGGGCCTATAATGAGGTGCGTGCATGTTGAAAGGCTATCTGGACAGACACACACACAGTAACCCTGCCACTACACAGACAGAAACACACTGACACGTATGAGACGGACAGGGTGATGACCTCACCTGAAGGGTGCAGTCGCTGTGCAGCTCGCGGCCTGCGAATATTACAGTGAGCTGCTCCGGCTGAACCCCCTGCAGACTCCCCACCACCTCCTTCAGCGCAGCAATACTGGCCCCCTCCTCCAGCTCCACCGGGAAGCTATGGCTGGAGTTAAACCTCACGTAAACTGAGAGAAGCAGAGCAGGAGGGGGAGAGGCAGGTGGGCTAAGTCAGAGATCATAGTGAAGAGTAACTGAAATAATGGAGAGAGACACAGATGAACAGAGAGAGACCCTCACACACACACACACACACACACACACACACACACACACACACACACACAAGCAAGTACCTCACACACACCCCCACAATCTCTCTCTCTCTGTTCATCAGTCTCTCCCTACCCATCATTGGGTGGAGAGGCACAAGGGGAGACACATATTAACAGAGAGACATTATGAGAGGGACCAAAAGAGACATAGTTTGAGATATAGAGGAAAATACATTTGTGTGTCAAAAGTGCAAATAGAGAATGAGCCAAAGGGGGGTTGAGGGGTCAGGGAAGTCTGAGAGGAGAATAGTGAAAGAAAATGTGACAGGCTAGACAGAGGACGGCAGCAGAGAAAGAAACAGGAGTGAGGTGAAGGACAAACTGGAAGAAAACACACAGGCACGAAGGATGAGAGGGAACAGAGAGGACATGAGGGAGACAATGTCATGCAGAGAAATAAGGCTGTGTTGGAGAAGTGATGATAGACAGGAAAAAACAAAGAAACAGGTTTTTAAAATTCAGACTGCTGTGCCACAGAAAAATCCCCAAACCTATTCATTAAGATGAGCGAGATTAGAGGCAAAAGTATTTTTCCCTGTTATCGTTGCTACTTATTATTTTAATTGAAATGAGTCAACCTTTTCGGAGCTCCTAGAGGCACAGAGATAAATTCAGGACTGTAAAATAGGTGATCAGTAAATTGCCGTCCAATTGTAAATGATGAGTGTAGAGCACCTTGGTATGTTTAGACACACTGCATTTCACTTTAAATAGGGTGATCCCAGCAATATGGATGTAAAAGTTGGACGGAGAATTACAACTTGAATAACTCACAGAATGTCAAACCCATATATAAATAAAATGTCTATGTGGTGTACTAGGTCACTCCGGAAGAGGGCTTTAGTTAAATTAGTGAAATGTGGTGAAACCACAAGATTATGAAGTTTAAATAGCATACATGATGCATGCTAAAATAGAATTTTGATAATAAAACCGAGTCCGGTGTGGATCCACAAAGCCATGAATCCGCAAAACAAAAGGCGGAAGATGAGGAAAGATGTCGGGTTTTTTTCACGACAGCAGCAAGTGAAGTTTGTCTAACAAGTTTGTCTTAACAATACACTCACCTACAATGACCGTAACTTGGAATCATGAGAAGCAAAGTGCAACATAACCCAGTGAATTAAATAGGGCTACTAATCACCAAACTCAAACCTGTTGTGCACAATAAAAAACAACTACATCGGAAATAAAGTGTGCACCCCACTAAAACCCTCAGAGTGGGGTCCTAGTGTCCACCACTAGTGACATCACCAATGTCTATGCTGATTGATAACCTGACTTTCAATATTTTTGTAAACTTGTTCCTACAACTCCACAAAGTATATGCACATCTTTAATCATAGCATGCTATACAATGTGCAGAATAAATATGCCAATTTAAAACAAGATTTCGAATAATACTTTTCCCACTATTTCATATAAAGACTATTAGTCATTTCCACTAAAACAAATATAAGTTCATCTTTTTCCAACATTTAAGACATTAAATCCTAGATTTAATTAGGGACTTGTAAAGAACCATGTAGCTCCCTCAATCCATTGCTCCCCATTTGTAAACCCATTCTTATCGCTGGTCCATGGACCACGCACATTGTGTAGTTGTCATGGGAACGCAGCATCGATCATTGTCATTACAGCAACTTAGATAGTGTTATGTTAGTGATAGTGTTAAGGTCTTAATATTTTTTTAAACAAGTAAAGCAGAGTGCTTTTTCCATTGCCACTTACAGCAAAAGAAAGTGGAGTGATTGCATGTTGCTAAAATGTGACATCACCTCAGAAAAGTATTTTTCCAGAATTATTCAGAGCCAAATGTCACTTGAGTTAGAAGGAAACCATAAAAACCTCTGAGACCGAAACAAGAGTGGACGGTAAGTCACCGTTACACTGTTGGTTTGAACACGTATAGCAGGAGACACCTGATTTATACACACAGGAGAAACTATCAGACCAATGACCAGGAGGACATCTCATGGATTACTGGCATTTGGCAGTCCAAAAATAAATCCGGTCAGAGCTTTGAGACAAACGAACGAGGAAAGTGGCAGGCTTGGATTTGGCCCGTCACTCAGTTTCATAATGTCCAACATTGTTTTGCATCCCATCCAAGCAGATTACGAATGAGCAAATTCTCTGTTGTCATGTTTCACCAGTGAATCTGTCTGTTTGGTGACGAGACCAGAACATGAGCAGATTACCTGAGCTCACGGTCTGGGAAAACAGATTGACAAATGCAATCATGAAGCCCCAAATCAACCAGGTGAGATTACCAGGCAGAGACCTTGCTGGAAGGCTAACTACTCGTAACATAATTCCATTCCGTGGGTGCATGCAGAGGAAATCCTGATAGCGTACTCCCAAAGGCGTAACAGGCATCTTCATTTTGTCAAAATAGAACATATCAGAAAAGGCACAAACAGAGAGAAATAGAAGAGCGGCTGTGTTTTATCAGATTTGGGAATGAGAGAAAAAACAGTGCTGGAAACATCACAACAACTCACATGTCATTTTCCTTCAATCACAAAGTAGAACCCGGGCACACTGGACAATCTCTCAGGTGGTAACCAGTTTAAACATAACTAAACATGTGTTACTAACCACTAACGTCCCATGACAATAATTCTGAAAAAAGGAAAGTGAGAGACAAAAAGAGAGGGGAGGGGCGGATCACATGCAACCAATGATTTGTGTCTGAGTGGAATGGAAGCCTGCCAGATCAATGCAGCTCGCACACAGGCAGTAATATGAAGACAGATTAGCCCTGAAATGCAGCATCGGAGGGAAATGGGTCTGTAGAGTCTGTAGTGCAGGAGGACAGGAAGGTGCAGGAGGACAGGATGAGGAGGTGCAGGAGGACAGGAAGGTAAAGGAGCAGGAGGACTGGAAGGTGCAGGAGTAGGAGGACAGCAAGGTGCAGGAGTAGGAGGACAGGAAGGTGCAGGAGCAGGAGGACAGGAAAGTGTAGGAGCAGGAGGACAGGAAGGTGCAGAAGCTGGAGGACAGGAAGGTCTAGGAGCAGGAGGACAGGAAGGTGCACGGGCAGGAGGTCAGGAAGGTCTAAGAGCAGGAGGACAGGAAGGTGCAGGGGCAGGAGGTCAGGAAGGTCTAAAAGCAGGAGGACAGGAAGGTGCAGGGGCAGGAGGTCAGGAAGGTCTAAAAGCAGGAGGACAGGAAGGTGCAGGAAGAATGATGGTTTTGGTTAAAGGAGAAGATAAACAGGAGAGCAGGGATTTGAAAATGTCCCTGTAAAAGAAATCCATTCATCAAAATGACTCAGTGATTGGCAGCTGCCCAAGACCTTGATCACTCCAGGGGGTTGAACCCAGCATTGCTGTCCAGTCGTTTGGCGCAGGCTCACTGCTAGGCTCTCCAGATGTTAATACCATACTATCTGAGGGTTTGGCTGGGCCACATGTCTCCTTTATAAGGGCTACCCACGGCAGTTCTTTAGGCTCCCCATTGATTAGCAATAAAACACCCAAACAGCGAGGGCAATAAAAAAAAGAGTGAAATACTGCCAACCCCTATCTTCTAATTTCCTCAACACATAACTATAAAGAAGATGGATTCCTCAATTCTAGAACTCGCTTAGAGCAATTAGGAGAACAAATTCCAATGCTACACGGAGGACGAGCAGTTCCTCCACTCGACACTCCTGTCCTCATATCATGATAGCTGCTACAGTCAAGTGGTAGGTAATGTGTGAACAGCCCCTGGGTGTTGCAGAGTGATGCTGCCCGCTCCGTGCCCGGCTATACATCATTGCGGCGGTTAGCAGCGGCTATGAGGCATGTGCCAGGTTCCGCAGGCCCACTGACTGCTCACAGGAGGAATACCTCTCAGATCAATGGTTTTGTTGATTCCGGAGGCGCAGCGTCTGTTTCCCAACTTTTCCACGTTATTCCGGCCCTGGTGCTCAAAAGCCAGGAATTACTTCTCATCCTCATTAATCGGATGAAGATGGGCAAGTCATTAAGATAGCCTAGAGTAATATAACTGTTCCCCCCAAACTGAATGACTGCATCCATATCTTTGGCATCGCACCAGGTAACTAAGTACATAGGGCCCTAAAGTGTGAAAATGTTTGAATCTTGAAAAGAGGGGAGAGGTCCAGAGAGACTGTGTTCAGGGTATATTGATAGATCAGATCTCTGGACAAAGGCAGGGAAATAAAACAGAATCATGTCATGCTGATATCAATAATACACGTTTGAGATTAGAGTTGTTGTTTTGGTTTGTCAATTTTCCTTAGCCTCTAACATCCCGTAGCTAGAATTAAACACAATCTGCTAGCTAAAGCCACAGCCATTTTGAAAGATGAAGAAATACATTTTACCGCAGCTAAAATAGGCTGCCAACAAGTGGATCAGACCGCTGTGTTTCGGAGGACTATTTGCACCTATCCAATAGTAAATTATTTAGCAGAGTAATGTGGTGTTAACAAGTTATTCGATTTATGAGACCCGTTCGCCATACAATGCATACAGATTAGACGACTAGTTCATTTCACATAATGTTCCATTAAGAATATTTTTAATACACACATTTTGTTGTACTGTGATACTTCACAATGGCATAAACGAGGAATTACATATTTAAAATGGAATCATGTGGAACTAAATGCCATTTCAACTGACGTAATTGCTTCACCGACTGTCGGACCTAAATTTGATTCTAAAAAGTATAAGTGAACTAAAACCTTAGAGGACAAGGCAGTCCTGGGTGACACTACTGACAGATCTCAACTCATCTTCAACCGCTTATCCGGGGTCGGGTCGCGGGGGTAGCAGCTCTAGCAGGGGACCCCAAACTTCCCTTTCCATGGCAACATTAGCCAGCTCTGACTGGGGAATCCCGAGGCGTTCCCAGGCCAGTGTGGAGATATAATCTCTCCACCTAGTGCTGGGTCTTCCCCGAGGTCTCCTCCCAGCTGGACGTGCCTGGAACACCTCTCTAGGGAGGCGCCCAGGTGGCATTCTTACTAGATGCCCGAACCACCTCAACTACTGACAGATACCATATTTAAGCAAGAGAAAGATCCTGACGAACAAGCGTGGAAGGAGCAACTAACCCTGACGTCAACTTGGTTAAATATTTTTTACATACAAGTATAACCACAAATCTGACTGATGGTTCATATAGCCAGAACTGCATGTCGTTGTGCTAAGTTGGCATATCGAAGAAAGTAATAAACTCCAAATAAAATGTCCAAACCCATTAAAGCATGCTACATGTTACAGCTTTTCAAGGTAGCGTGATAATTTAGCTAAGCGCTGTCCCATTCCTAATCATAACGTTTCCTGCCTTGCAGCCTTTTGCACTTAATCACTTACCATGTGATGTCAATACGGGTAAGGGTTCAGGGCTTAGTGTTTAACAGGGACAATGGAATTGGGACAAATAATCTAATCCAGGGTGCATTTAAGATGTTCTAGAGGCTCGTGCTGGACGCACACCCTACTGAAACACTACGTTGGCTTTTTATTTAATGCGTTCTATATTGACAAGAACTTAAATTTAACCTAGAGCTTTCTTTTATATAAGTTAAGGATGCATTTGTGTATCTATAGTAATTCTCATTTCTTGATCACCAACTTCTTATTTCTGCAGACTTGGTTTTTCACACATGAACCAGCTCTGTTTTCTGTTACTGTGTGAAAGTGACCGATTTGTTTGTGGAAACGCTCTCCAGCTTTTTGTCTACTTGCGTGAGGCAATTTAATAACACATGGCAATGTTTTCATGCAGATAATTGCCTCTACCTGAAAACCCCGCATTGCATTGTCCAACTGTATTGCACTCAATTTATCAAAATATGCGAGAGAAAATAGTGATATATTTTGTTGTTGCCACAAGGCCCATCTTTACCCTGGATCTATTCCTGGAAGTTATCTGCTTGGATTTAATGAAAGATTGAACCATTATATTACAGAATTGGATTTTCGTACCCGAGTGGCTAGTGATTTAAGTCACTTCTTCACAGTAGTTCGGCATCATAGTGGCTCTTAGACTCATGCCCTGTTTGCGGCATTAATAGTCAATCGGGGTCCAGAGAAGCTGGAGCAAACTGTCTCAGCATCACCTCGGGGGGATTTCGCACTGGTTTTTCTAGTCTCGTCTTACTCTGGCAGCTCCTCGTGACAGGTTGATTTGGACGCAACTTTAAGAAAAGGAAATTGCTTGGAGTGGACTTACAGGGGACAATTGTCCTCTCCAAACAATTCACTAAGCTCAGGACCCTGAGACTGAACACCTCCCTCTGCAACTGGGTCACACTGTCACGGTGGCCATTAACAAAAGAGCCTCCCAGGAGTGCGAAACCTAGTCCCTTGTTAAACCTCTGTTTCACTCACAAGTCGGCAAAAGGTGGTTGGCCTGGTCACGGAATTGGAACAACTGGTCCTACAATGTTTAGCAAGGCACAATTACCTTATAAAATGATATCTAAACCGCGGCCTCCGTCGCACAGGTACTGCTGCAAAGCGTTTGTATCCAGATCTCCGTTCTATTAGCACAGGATGTTTTCTTTCTCTTCGCTTGTTCTTGTCATTTTCAAATAATGTATTAAAATAACCAATGACACTTTACTAGTTCAGAGTGAATATTTCAGCTTTTAATTGCGTCAATGTTTTTTTATAAACAGTGGGGTTCGAAACCTGAATTCTGATTGGCTGATCGCCATGGTATATGACAACGAACACGACAGGTATATCCCATCACTGCTGTAATGGCATTGGTAAGCTGTTGATAAGTTGCTAGCTTTGTTATATATTGCCAATATACCACGGCTAAGTGTTCTGTCCAGGCACACCTCCATGTGTCGTGCATTAAAACAGCTTTAGATATTACATATCTTTACAATTTATGCCAGCAATACACAATAGTGGATTTGTCTTAGCCACTTTACAATGAAAGCTAATTGATGGATTGCTGCAGAGTCCTTCTAGCATGTTCTACCATCTCTGCAGCAGAACCCTGAAGCTCTGTTAACAACTCCCTGACCAAGGCCTTTCTTGCCTGCTTGCTGAAGTTGGCCAAACAGACAGCGGAAGGAAGTCTTGATGGTGCTTAAAGTCATTACGTTGCTTTCAAATGTCGAATGCTTTAGCATTATTTTAAAACCTTGCCCAGATCTATGCTCAATTATTGTCCAAAACATTTCAAGTTGTACAGACATCTCAAGGACAATCAAACGACATAATGCAAATGTAATTGCAGTGTAATGGCGAAGGTTTGAAAACCTACATCCATAAGATATTTCAGATTTTCATTTTCAATCAATTCACACATAAAAAATGGTTGGTATGGTGTAAAAAGTGATCCAAAACATAACATTTACATGACAACAAAATGAATAGAAAGTTAAATAACAGTATGTATCTTTAACAATTGTTAATGGTTAAAATAGCCAATGCTTTCTTTCAATTTACTATCTAATACATAACAGGTAGTATGGATCCTGTTTGATAAATAGCTGAGGGATATTTACCACAATTCCCACATTTCTGAGGTAATTATGAAGTCAGTTTCATTTAATTCATGAACGCCCATAGCCAGCAGGCATTTTCCTCTGGGAAGAAAACACCCATAAACACAATATTTCCATATTGTGCCGTATCTGGTTTGCAAAAGTTGGGGTATATCCAAACACCCAGTAGTCCCCGAACGAGGTAGCACTGATGTGATGAAGCAGAACCTTCATCCAAGCATACATAACACGAAATTTACGAGAATAAAAAGGCACGCGAAAAAGACATCTACCTTTTCAATCTATACAACATGATTGTTATTACTTCTGTGAACCGTAGCTAAGCTAATTCCTGCAATTAAACACGCCAAGTGCATTGGCTCTTTAATACTCCAGCTTTTTGTCACCTATCCCCCTTAGGGTGCATATCCATTTAGATGTCAGCCCACCACCTCAAGCTCAACCATGACAAGACTGAGTGGGAAGACCTGTCCACTCTGAATAAGGTGAATCCAATTTCAGTTTTATTTAAAGAAATGCCAATCAGAACAAAAGTAAACACGATTGTGAAATGGAAGGCAATGTGCTGTTGTTAATGGATGTATCAGAGTCAGACAATCACTGATATGTGATACAGTCCTTACAATGCATGACACATTGCATCAACCAATCAGAGGCCATGTATTAAAACAGATATGCCCCATGACCCAGAGATGGGACTTGACTGCTGTATTGATGGTAGGAGGGCAAGTTCACATCATCCTCTTTGCTTTTCTTGAGGTAAATTATTTAATTACTTGCACCAAGTGCTAATTAGCCACCTGAAGTTGCAAATGCCGTTTTGAAGATTGTTATGGCTTTCTGTTTTCAATGTTCCCATACTAGTAAGTTTAAGAACTCATTCTTTCATGCCTGTTTTTAGTATAATTTAGTTTTTTTTGGTGGAGATATTTTTTCTCTATTCAACAATATCCGTACCAGGCAGATAGACCTTTAGAACATCCAAATTATTTTCAGATTATATCGAAATATCAACCTGAAACATGTAATGGGTGAACAACTCACCGACTACAACATCAAAAGGCACTTAAAAAGTGGAGGAAACTGACAGGAAAATGGCTGGCAGACCTAAAGCCACAACAGAATCAGAAGACAAGTTTCTGAACATCAACAACTTGGGTAATAGGCGGGCGGCCCACCGGACAACAAATCAATAATTGAAATATACAGTTCATTACGCAGGGCTTTTGTATGCCGTTGTTGAGTCGGCTAAAGGATCATTCCTTAATGTGTGACACCAACTGTCAAACATGGAGAAGGAAGCGTGATGTTCTGGGGCTCTTATCGAATTGGCTGCTACATCCTGTTATTATTTCATGCCTAACACAGCTGTAAGTGGCCGTTTTGGTTTTCATTAACCTGCAGCTCGATTACAATTGCGTTGCCTGTATTTATTCCAACTGATACAGATGTCTATGGTTGTTTGTTTCTTTGACCCGACAAATATTGGCAAATTATTCGGCAACTGCATTCCCGGTATTGATTTACCACATACAGCTTTGCTTATACTTGCTGACGCAATGCCTTTGCGCTTTGCACCTGATATATCTATCCATCGATAATTGGTTTCCTTTGACCTGCTCAAGCTGCACAGTTGTGTTTAGCTATTCAGGGTACCGGTATTAAATATACCTGATGCAGCAACCCATGGTTCTTTTGTTCCTAAACCTACATGGGTCAAGAGCCAAGGTCTTACTTTGCTGCAGAAATACCCGTAATTTCTATACACAGCTAATTATGACTGTTTGGTGTTATTGAACCCATTCAGGTTGGCTGATTATAATTGGGTACTTTGTTGCCTGTGTTTATTTTGGTTAATTGACCCTGTGCCGTTTGCCAGGTTGTGATTTGATACCACAATACCCATCATTCATATACCTGATGCAGCTTTCAGTGTTAAGAAAAAGTTCTTACACCCTCTTAGGTTCTCAGACTGGACCTTTTGCACTCTGGTATGATTTCACTGTTATCTATGAAAACATGATTTGCTCATGTGACTGTCGGGTATCCTTCACCTTTAGGGAAAGCCCAGTCTCCTGCTGGATGTTGTTAATCATTGCCAGGCAAGGTGTTTCAAAATGTCTGGAAGACATTGTAAGCTCCCTTTGAGAAAATTTGATTTCAGCGTCACATGACTGGCCTCAGTCATCCATGGTAAGAACCTTAATATTTATCAGTGATGGTCTGATTGAGATGGACAACGGTTGTACGTCAGGCATATAACTACGGATCGCTGAGAAGAAAGGATGAGCGCCGTTGTTTTATTTTGCTCGGAAGACGATGACGCAAACGTAACCTCAAATGTTTCAAAAAACTGCATCTGCATACTGTCAAGGTAATTAACATAAATGTAGAGAAGTCTGAATACTTAAACTGAACCTTTTCCTGTCACTTTTTTCAAGGAACATTATTATTGTGCATTTCTTCATGTTGCTGATGCTCTTATCCTGTGCCCATGTACAGGAGAAACCAAGTTCAACTGTCTCGCTAAAATATAGATGTTTGACCTTGCCGGCTCTAGAACTTAATCTATCAACCGTTGGGTTACAGGTCAGATGGGCTAACCGCCAGCCTGTGACAGACAGATCTGCCTTGTTGCTGTGGGTGTTTGGACTGTGTCGCCTGTCACAGCTCCATCTGAAGGGGACAGAGACAGAGGGAGGTAATTAACAATGATAATTAACCATTAGCCTGCGTCTGCGTCTGCCACCCACAGGACCTCAGGAGGGGCAGAACGACACAAAACTCATATGCATGGCTGGGCTCTGTTTGAGCGAGGGGATGACAGTTGGTAATGCGGACCAAAGCCATCTTATCCATTTTGGTCCTACAAATATGCTGCCGATGACTATCAGAAAGAAAGTAAAGAAGGAAGAACCTTCATTGACTCTTTGTCAATCTAATATTCTAAAACACGCAGACCCTATAGATCAAAGCATTTCCTTGGTCTCTGCAAACAGAACTGACACCGTTGTGAAGCAGAGTGGGTATTAAAAATACAGTTTATATAGACAGTCCACAAGTACAAGTAAATCAGGTGCTCCTGTTTATTCACCTGCTGTTTCAGATCCACATTGCTGGCCCCTCCCTCTCACTATCCCCCCACCCTCCCTCTTACTCTCCCTCTCACTCCCCCCTCCTTATCACCCTCCCTTACTCTTCCCCTCAGCCTCTCACACACTCCCCCTCACCCACCCTGCCTCTTACTCTCCCTCTCACTCCCCCTCCCTCACACTCCCCTCTCACCCTCCCTCTTACTCTCCCCCTCACACTCCCCCTCTCACCCTCCCTCTTACTCTCCCTCAGCGCCTCCCTCCCACCACCCCCCCTTCCTCTCACACTCCCTCCCTCCCTGCCCCATCCTTCTATTGCGATTTCATTTCTACACGTCAGCCATCTCACCTGCGCCCCCTCAGCCCGTTATTGGCACCGTGGCTGCAGGCAACAGATATTTGCATGAGAGTCATTGTAACCAATTCCAATTTCAGCTGGAATTTGTTTTTTTTTCGGACCCCATCCGTGTCTTTTAATTAGAAACTGTGGCATTCGCTGAAAGGCACCGGTGGCGTTTCCGGTGGTCGCTCACTCGCTAGCGGAGCTGAGACGTGAAATTATTCAGGGGTTTAATCATGGACTACACAATAAAAGCATTACTTCAGGAGAATTTTCTCAAAGAGAGTTGTGCTTGGGGGAAAGAACCAGGGCCAGAGAGTAAAAGGAATATAGATCAGGAGAAAAAACATGCATTGTTTTATAGTGCCTGTGGCAAGAAACTCATCAACTGTACTACAATGAGGTGGAGTTGAGCACACACAGCTACAAATCTGCTTGGTGTTTCTCACATTTTCACTCTCCGTCCACACCCTACTAAGGTGAACTTGACATTCTCTCGTTGGGACAACACTGGGACCGAGTTGAACACCGGGAGCGATAGAAACCTGCCGAAATCTAGTGAGGATTTAGGTTTCTGTGTGTAGTTGTTAAGTAATTCCCTTTCCCTTCCGCCTCGTAATATGTATTTACCTCACATTCAACCGCTATTGATTGACAGTAATACAGTCATTATCCTCTTGGATTTCTGAGAGGCTCCTATCTTTTCCAGAGGCAATTAGGCGCTAACACTACGCCAGCTTTATCTGAGTAGGCCTATCTGTCCCTTTCAGTCACTTCTGCTCATTTTTTCTTCACCGGCTCTTTCTCTCCCTACAGCTCTTTCAATCTATTTCTTTCTATCATTTCTCTCTTTCTGCATCCTTTTTCATGACAGTCAGCTTGGAGATATGAAAACTTCTGATTGACACGGCAATTTCCTTTCTGCCAGACACACACCAAAGCCCAGCTTTTCAAGGTCCTCTCCTCCTGTGCCTCCAGTTAAACCAATGAATGGAAATATGAATAAAGAGACATCATAGATAGGATAAAGTGCTATAAGACCTATTGTGAAATTTTTAACTGACGCCTTTTCAAATCCCAAATTTTTTCTCCAAAGTGTAAAAACCTTCACGTATGTCTCACAAGACACAAGACAGTGGTATTCAACTCTTAACCTACCAAGTCCGGAGCCTGCTGGTTTACGGTCTATACTTTATGTATGCAATATCATGAAATGTCCCCGAATGCTGTGTCAGGCCTAAATAAGTCCCTGATTAGGTGATTGCAATGGAAAAAAAATTGTGGAACTGGCTTTAAATTGCAGAGTCTAGTTTGAGCGGCCTAGGTTATTTGTTGTACTCCAAACCCAACATGTGGAAAGTAAATTAAGACACAAATAGGGGCATGCTAATTGAGTACCTTTGATATACTTTTATCACTGCCATAAAAGACCTGTCACAAGCGGTGAGTTGTTGTTCCACACGTGGTTGTTATTGGGGTGCACATTTATTTTCCATTCAGTGTGTAGTTTTTTACCAGCGGTGTTCTGTTGTTTGTTTGGATTTTAAATAAATACAAACAAACAAGTATATAATCTCTGCGCCTGGCTTAATCGTGCACTACCCCTAAGGAATCGTAACAAGACCACTTTTCCCACTCATTATAATACACATTACCAGATAATGACAAATGTCTGTTTTACCAGATGATTATTCTAAGTAGGCGACCCAACCAATCGATGAGCCCAAAGAGAGCACATGTTTATGGGCTGAAGCACGGCCTATAGTCTAGCCTACCGTGGTCAGTTTGTTTAGTTTGGACACAGTCTCATCTAACTAACTTAAAGCAGTGGGAGTCTAGCTTGTCAGAATTGAGATAACCAAACTCTGGTCCAACACCACATGCCAGTACCAAAGCTCTAAGGACCACACAAAATGCAACCCACACATTTAGTCACTCTCCACTGTAACCTTTAACTGGCCACTAGAGAATGCCTAGGTTCACTCCAGTTGGAGTGCTGGACCTAGTGTAAAGGAAATTACAACTGGCGACTGCAATGAATTCACATGATGAAAAACACAGAAGACAAATGTGGATAGGCCTTTATAATAAATAGTTTTTCTCCTTGGCCCTGAGCCACTGCAAAGGCAGGAAGACACTTAGCTGCAACGAACCAAAAATCAATAGCATTTTATTCTCTCCTTGGTCTCCAAACAGAGCAAGTAAATAATCCTGTCCCCTTCTTGCCTCTCCTGGGAGCGCACTGGCGTCTCTCCCCCTCTCTCTTCAGTCTCTGTCGCAGACCTCTCTGACCCTTAGGAGTAGTGCCTCTCAGACACCTCAACTATCCACCGCAACCAGGACAAACTCCTGGTACACGACAAGCAATAGCATGTAGTAAATGGTAAAGATTTGGCTATTTGACAGGCAGTCTAGGTCTGGTTGATTCCCCAATCCTATTGTTAAGACCTAGGCTTCCTGTAAAAGGCTGCAGCAACTTATTGCTAGACAAGCGTCATTCAGTCAGCTCAAACCCTGTCTCCTGGGGATGTGTGAGTCTGAGACGGACTCCAAGTTTATGGGCCAGCGACTCTCAAAAGACACAATCGATATTTTTCAGACCTTTACTGCTGAGATTCTCAAAGTCAGGTTAAGTTCAAGAAGTCGGAAGGACCATTTCATTTTCCAGAGATAAACCAGAGATTAATGTTGTTTTTACTTTCTGGTTGAGACAAATATTGGGTTTTGAGAAGTTTATTCATGACATTCCTTAAGGGCATGCACCAGATATTTTTCTATAGTTTCATTCTAGATAACTTTACATTTAGGTCATTTAGCAGACACTTATCCAGAGCCACTTACAATTAGTGCAATTATCTTCAAATGGCTAGAGAGAACAGCAACAAAGCCCAGTAGTAGTAAGTACATAATTCAGTGCTAGATGTAAGAGAAATTATCATATTTGGTAGCATTTAGGCAATTATGGGGGATAGTGGGAACCATAGATAGTTATTTTAGATACTCTTTGAAAATGTTTCAGAAGTTTTTTAGAAAAAGGGACATAGACTCTACTGTCTTAGAGACAAGGGAAGTCGTTTCCACGATTTAAGCACCAGAACAGAAAATAGCTTTTTTTATTTTTCCAATTTTTTAATTTCAGGAGTAGAAGTCGCAAACTTCCATCTAAACTTTTCGGTCACTTAAAAGTGCTGACATAATCCTAAAAAAACAAGTGAATGGCAACATTGACCAGCAACAATGAGACTGTATAACAAATCTGTAAATGTGGTGTAGAGAAGCACATTAGTCTCAACAATAATAGGCTATACATGGCCCATGGATCACCAGTTAGAATTTCCATATATGATGACACTTTACCTGCGTAGGCCACGTAAATCTGCTTGTTCTGGATTTCAGAATATATATATATATACATAACCAATATATATAATTGGTTAACATTTGATTCTGATGACATCGACGTTAAGCTAAGAAGGCAGGTGTTGATTGATCCTAGTTTATTTATGTATATTGTGTTCACAAAAATCAATCGTCGTCGGCTCAGAAAATGCATTTCAGTGCCAGTGTTTATGCTTGCGTAAGTGCTTGCATGCATGCAGATCCCAGAGATTTCTGAAAGCTTTTTACAATGTTGGTGGTTGAGGATCAAAACATCAGATAATGCTATGGATATCTTGGTATTCATATACAACAATGTTAATACCATTATCCAGAAATCGATTGAATTTGCCACAGTTCTAGAGAAAATCTCAAACATAATAACATATAACACTGGATTCATCTGAACTCAATTTGGAGTGTCACGACAAATGAAAACGTATTCATTTTTATATTTTCATATAAACTGGCACAATAATTTTTTTCTTCGCTGTGTCATTTTGGGGTATTGCGTGTAGACGGCATTTTTTTATGTAATATATTTTACATTTCTCTATAATGAATTATCAGGTTTAGAACGTTAACCTATATCTTCATTAAAATAAAATGTCTAGTGTTTCCCAAATTATGTTTGGTTCCTTAACTTATATAAGTTTGATGTGTGTGAATGTGTGGGAGAGAGGAAGGTGTCAACAAAGGCTCTGGTAAAGTTAAGTTTAGTTCCTAATTATGCTAATTGTGTGCAAATCCTATGTGATCATCAGTGAAATTAAATGTGTATTAAAATGTTGAGTATCAGAGACAGGTTCTGAGTAGCATTTGAAACGACAGTATACAGCATGACAACAGGTGTCTTCATAGGCAGGGAAAACACACCCCTAATAGCCTGAAGAACAATCATAGGTCAAAGTGGCTGGTAAATATTCAGATCCACATGTCACATGTTGGGTTTAATAAATAACCTCTTACTTAATTAACCTTATCAGGTACTACACATTTGCAACACGTGCACATAACATGGCTCGCCTGTTCTATAGAACAGCAGTAACCACAGCTCTACTGGCAGCAGGTTCCCAAACAGCTCCTGCTATACACAGCACGGGTCATTCTGCAAACTCTCCACAACATAATCTACAATAGACAACATCAAAAGACTTACTACAACGTTATCACATACCAATCATTCCGTTGATGTATGTCCTCTGGTTTTAAGTTGGAAAATGTCATGACATAGTCCTGCACTGCTGGAGGTTACAGCAAGAGTATATTTACATTTTGCTTCATCTGAAGCACCATGGGAAATGTAGTTCTAACTACGTTCTTACTTCTATCTAAAAGTATATGCTGAAAGAGTCCTAAACTGCAGTTGAGCTGTTTCAAATGCCACACATTTTAACAAAACAGCATTTAACTACAAGTGTAAACGCGCAAACAGCAACAAAAAGTAATGGTCACGTCACGGCGACCCGGAAACCATTACTGAACACACCGGACATGTTTGTTTCGTGTGCTCTTGCTAATGTTTTGATAACGTTCTGTTGTTGACAGCCGACACGCGACAATTGCATTTAAACGGATACGTTACCATTTAAGGAATTCACTTTTTTAATCCCATTTAGGATATACGTGCAATATGCAAGAAATGCCGGAATCACAGCCGTCTAAAAGTGAGGCGGAGCGGAATCACGAATGCATGATGCTACAACAAAGAATAGATACGACTGGCATTGGCAATAGAGTAAGATTGGTTTCCCCTCTGCATTGTAATGCACATAAATGCGCTATCTCGTTTGTTGTTTTTTTGTGTGCCAGTGTGTGGACGAAATGGAATACTAGAGTACAATATGGCCATGTTAAGATCTTCATATAATGCATTTTTCTGTGACATTCATTCAGTTTTCTGTGGGTAAACTGTATTGGAACCCAGCGCCTTGTTTTAGTCAGCTAGCACTACCATCAAAATATTTGAAAGGTTAATGGTATATTGCTAAGCAATTTTTCCTGTCACTCCTTGAAGTGTCATCCCTCAGAGCATCTGTTGGCTGTGGTATATTAGCCTTATATCACACACCCTCAACCCTTACCCTAATACTGAATGATGATTGGCTGAAAGCCGTGTTATACGAGACTGTTTAGCCTATCACAGTTCTGGCAGATATTTGTACTGTTCCTAATGCTATAGTAACCGGTTTCATAAAGCAAGTAGAAACCACAGGAGTTTATAATATAATCACGCACATAATGCCAAGGTGAAGCGCTGTATTAAGGCTTACTGCGTTGTACTTAAGAACAGACCTTCAGCTTCGTTGCAAAACATAGTGTTATAAAATATATTAATATAGGAAATATGGTTCCACATTGTTCATGTCAGAGAAGCATATTTGTTCTACACAGTATATTTCTATAAAATTGTACATAAACCATAAACATTTATAAAACTGTGCTCTGCTATAGGCCTCCCATTACGGGTGAACCAATCAGCAGACTAGACAAGTATAAAAATTCCCCTGACTTAATTGGGCCTGATTGTGATGACCAAACCAGCTCTTCTGCCCTACAATTGGATGAGAGTTTCTTACAAATGCAGAGCATGACTAACAGAGAGAGTGGAGTAGATGAATGAATGCATCCGCCTCAGGTGAAGTCGTGCAATCTGGTTCCACTTTGAATTAATAAAACAAGCATGAAAATCAAATTAACACATCCATGCTGTTAATTTAGAAGAACTGAAACTCAATTAAACAATTAATTTAGGGGGTATTTTATGTCTACATGTTCACTATTTTTTATTTAGAATTATACCTACTACCACTAAAATGCAGAATCCTAAGTAAAAAACAAAGGATAAACTGAGACTACACATTCACAGGTTTTTGACCAATCAAATTCTTCTTATAATGATGTCATACACATGATGAGTGTTGTGGGATATTGCAACGAAGAAGGTTTTCATCATGAAATGTTTAATGGTGTTCAGGTCTTGTGATTGGAGAGGCCATGGAAGGCGTTTAATGTCATCTTGGTGTTTATGATACCACCTTTGAATTCACTTAGCAGTGGGTGTGTAGGTATTATCATCATGGAAGATTGAAACAACAGGAGGGCACTGTGTTTGCATTAAGGATGTCATGATTTGAACTTTGAACCATTTCAATGTCGTGACAAAAAAGTATAATACATCAATATATTTTACCATTAAAGAAACATTTACACTGAGACAAAAAATTAAGAACTCCTGATTAATGTGCTGTTAGTTTTACACATGCCGCCAAAACAGCGCCAATTTGCCGAAGCATGGACGCTACAAGACCCATGAATGTGCCCTGTGGTGTCTGGCACTACGACATTATCAGTAATATTCTGTAAGTTGCGAGATGGCGCAGTTGTGGATCAGAGTTGATTTTCTAGCACATCCCACACATGCTCGATTTGAAATCTGTGGAATTTGGAGTCCAGGGCGACGCACACTTCATCATGTTTCTCAAACCATTCCCGAACAATGTGTGCGATGTGACAGGCCGTATTATCCTGCTGAACTAGGCCACCACCATCAGGGAATACCATTAATGCCGATGATATTGCTTCATGGAAGTGGCCTAGTTCAGCAGAGAATATTATTGGCAGGAAGGTATACATGATCTGCAACAATGTATAAGTTGGTGGCATGTGTCAAATTGACCCAGCAGAACATTGCTCCAAGCACCACACTGGCTTGTCATCTGCCCAGAGTGCATCCTGGTGCCATCACTTCCCTAGGTAAACAACACACACATACATAACATATACACATATATATATATACACATATATGGCCTTCCATAAGATGTAAACATTAAAAAGGGAGTCATTGGACCAGACAAACTTCCCCACTGGTCCAGTCTGGTTCTGGGTGTCTGTTGTAGGCACTATTGGTGGTGGCCAGGGATCATCTGACCATAGGCACTCTGACAGTCCCCTTCTATTTGGTGTTTCTGTTAACCCCCACACACACTTATTGATTGGTTGCCAATTAGCATTACAACCACTGCAACACTGTGCAAACTGTGTTTCCTCTTGTTGATAATGTTGATAATGCCTCCATAAACACTGCTTAACAAACCCAAGTGCGGTTTTATGAACACCAGGAAGTCACACGCCTTCCATGGTCTCCTCAATCACCAGATCAATTTATGGAGCACAAAGAGAAGTAGATTGCTAGTTCCCACATACGTGGAGAACGGGAGGCCAATTCTAATAATAATACACTACCCCCGTGTGCACAGGTCAGGTTTTCTGACGGCATTCCCAGAAGGATTAGAGCCGTTCTGAAGTCAAAGGGTCGACCTATTCACTATCTGGTCCCTAATACGAATATAGTGGCAGGTGTTTTCCACTGTTATGTTCAGCCCCTGTACACCTTCTCTATTGGTTTGTTTATAAAATTGTCCAAATTCCAGAATTCAAAGCCAACGTAGATTATGTGGCCATAATATTTCTAAAAGGCTATAAATACATTTGATGACAGTAGTTACTTTAGTGTGTTTGTGCCAGTGACTGGGCCACATGATGACATTATGTTATGGTAATTGTCTTGCTGGAAGGCAAAATCTTCTCCCTTTTTCCAGGTCTCCTGCAGACTTCTGCAGGTTTTCTTCCAGGATTTACTTTTTTGCTGCATTCATTTTGCCCTTTATCTGCACTGTCTTTTCATGCCCTGACCTAAAGCGTGATGCTGTCACTTTGCTCTATGCTAGGAATGTCGTTCTCAGGATGATGTTGTTAGAAATCCAAGATGTTGTAAATCAACTGGTTCGTATAATGTCAAACCGGTGTTGAATCAAGGGAGAAGTCTTTATTCAGGAAGTGCAGCAACAGAGGTTATAGGTTTGAGTGTCCCAGTTGCTATCTCACTGACAAAATGGCTGCTAGCCAACTTTCTAGAAGATAGCAGATGTGAGTGTACCTTGAACAATGAAATGGCCCACAGTCTCCTCCCCCCCACATTCCATCCAACACTAGTCGTGTTTTTATTATCAAGATGGTTGCACCATCATTTCACTGTCTATGCTGGTACTGATCAATATTATCTTTGTCGTCTCAATACAACCAAACTCACGTCTGGTCGGAAATTGTGTAAGCCAACATCTAAAAATGAGAAACAGCCTCAGTAACTATAACCACAATTATAGGTAATAGGTCATATGGGCATGCCCAAGGACTTTGGGATCTGGGTTGAGATGTAAAAGAGGATTCTGTGACCACAAGGAAAGATTTAATCGGTATTGGATTTCCACACCTGTGTTAATAATTGTGTGTCATACCATACATAAATGAGGATGTGGCAGCGCGTTTGGCAGTGCGTTTTTGCGTTCACATTTGGATCTGATTTAATCATTTTTGATGACGTCAACTCTCATTTCGATTGAGGTGTGACAGTTTTGTAAATCACCCTTAGAGGTAGACGTACTACTTCTCTCTCCATGCCTGGATCTGAGATATTTTCTATGGTTTCATGAATTGGGGCCATTATCTACCAGCTTACCTGTGACTGGCTCCCTTCTTCACAGTTGACATGGGCCTTTTGGTGGCCTAACAGAGTTGTGCTCTACTTGTCCGTATACTTGGTTTAAATGACGGATGAATGTTGACTTTTTGTACATTAATCAATATTTATGCTGATTGGTACACTACTGAAATACATCCAATGGCTCAATCAATTAAGGGCAACTGCTACATATTGACTTGTAGCACAGTCGGTGTAACATAGGCTTTTTTTTTAATAAACCAAAACATCCCTACATTTATTTATTCTTTAGTTCTTGCTCTCTCTTCAATCTACACTTTTCAACTAGAAGAAGATTTAAAATAGATTATCATGTTTCTGTTATTCCCTTTTAGGATTAAAGTAGGCTGTCGATCAATGTTAATTTGCTGTTGTCTAATTGACGAATAAAAAAGATTGGATGCAGTGGAACTGCTAAAATATTAGAACTGATGATATTCTGGGATTATTCCATAATGTGATACTGGCTTATTGGATGCTTTGCCTTGTAGAAATGTTTGTTGTGTAAACTTTTAATAAAACGTAATAAAAATTCCAGGGCCAGATAATGTCTTAATTAATATTCAAATTGAAAATGCAGCGTAATGTTTTCTGCATCTCTTCAAATATTATGTGGCATACCACAACCCAAATTGCACGGTAAAATTATTGACTAAACATGATTCAATTAGCATATTAATAAATGAGATTATAGATCATAATTTTAGGCATTTTTTCTTTCCCTTCAAAGAGCACATTCTGGCTCTAGGTAAACTAGATAACTTGAAGACAATTATACGTCTTTTTAATAAAATATTCATAAAATTCTTCGTATTGACATTCTGATTTCAGAGTAAAACTTTTTCAATATGTCCTATTTAGCTACCTATTATGCTTTTGCATTTCTTATTTAATAGCTTAATGGCGATGTTCTTCTAATGACTGTTATTTGTGTGTGTGTGTGTGTGTGTGTGTGTGTGCGTCAGCTTTCCGTAAGTCTTTACATTTTCTGTCAAATGGGACATTTTTTATTTCATTAACCTTTATTTAACCAGGTTAGTCCCGCTGAGAATATAAATCTCTTTTAGACCTGACCAAGAATGGCAGCCGTAAAAAAATAGTTTCAAACACACACATGGAGACAGCAGCAACGCACATCAACAACACAGAAATAAAAAAATACAAACGAATTATTATTATGTTCTAGTTTAAAACATTTACAATTTTCGATGACACTGACTATACCATGCCTTAAAATTCAGTGACAGTGTTAGGAAACTGGCCGAGGGAATCCCTTGAAGGTCCGTCAACAATTAGCCAGATTAGAGATGGTTGTTAAAGAAAGTCTTTACTGAATAAAAACAATCATAAGAGTACCATACACTTATAGAGTATCAACGTCTGTGTAAACAAACACAAAGCATACAATTCTCAGAGAATAGTGCTCCAGTGTCGCCCCGTTCCACAGGCTGGTGTTTTCCAGTTAGCTGTCTAACGGATCACCTCTTGTGCCCCGTCTTCAAGTAGCACCTTGCTTAGTATACATTTCTCTGGGAGTGTGAATGAGCATGCCAAGTGCCCTATTAGGAGGTAGCCTTTTACTGTCTGGCTTATGGCCAATGAGAGTAAGTGATGACGTCATCTATGCATGTGGAGCTCATCTCTAGTTCTGCAAGCTCGACAGTTACAGAGTCGACTTTCCCATATAGTTTAGTAAATAGAGGTTGGCTGGTGGCAGTTGTGTGTTGTGTGTGTGTCATGTATTTTTTAACTAGTGTTTCTGACAGAACACATTACTTAAACTGTGATGTTTGTGACAAATATACAGATTAACCAAACTGTGATGTCTGAAACAGATAACTCATACACAGAGATGGTTATGATATTTCCTCACAATAGTAACTAGGTCCTGGAGTTGCATGACATTTCAAGTAAATGAAAAGACAAAAGCCTTTGTGCCCTTCTTCATAATCTTAGTGCCCTGATACCGTAACCCGCAAGTGCCATGTTTTTGGGACAAGAAGACAGATAAATTCCAGGGGAGTTAACCCAGAAAGGCCTTACAGATGAAAATGTTCCAGTGACTAAGCTGATGAGTTGACAGAACAGGCCAATTGAGTTTGGAATACAGTGATGAGTGAAGGTTCTACAGTGATGAGTGAGGGTTCTACAGTGATGAGTGAGGGTTCTACAGTGATGATTGAGGGTTCTACAGTGATGAGTGAGGGTTCTACAGTGATGAGTGAAGGTTCTAAAATGATGAGTGAAGGTTCTACAGTGATGAGTGAGGGTTCTACAGTTAGTAACAAACCTTATGGCTCCATGAATCACAATATCCCACATATGGAGACAATGGACTGATGCATTCATGTACAACAGATCAGTTCACGAACAGGCAAGAACGTTGCTTCATCCACACATGTTTAAAGCTATTGCTTTTTAAATGTCAGTCTTTTTAATCTGTTATTGCCCTACTGAAGAATGTGAATTTTTGTGAAAAATGCAATTTAATGATTTAATGACTAAGCACTTTCCGGGATCTTGACATATAGCTAGACAAAATTAGTGTCAGAGATGAGATGAGAACCTTTTTACAGTGATTCTTTGAAGGAGCAAGGCACTTTTAATCATGTGACCGAAGTGCACCTTTAAAGAGGCTTTCCAGTACTAATGTGTGTTGTTAGCCAGTAGTTCTAAAAGCAGAGCTAGCCAGCCAAAAGAGTTTCGGGTCAATTCTGTAGTACATGTATTATGTGCACTACGTAAATACTGTTTTGCATGGCTGGTGCCCTGGCTGGGTTCAGAATTCACATTTCTGGTGATCTGGCCCATCTTGGCCACATTTGCTCAATGCTCAACGACTCCACACGGCTTTGAAATGGCTCACGAGCCTCACGTTCAAACTTTGAATTACAGGGATTACTGAGGTAATTCTGGTCATCGATTATACATGTATTAGCACTAACACAAAGCCCAAAGCGGAAGTTTAGAATAAAGTTATCTAGCATCGGATATTCTGGTGTCTGGAGCCCTCAAACTCAACTGCCACTAGGAGAGCAGCGGGTGGCAACTGCATTGCAGAGAAGCGCAAAACCACTTTTGGCCAGTCAAGTTTTTCTGTGATAGGGACCCATTTTTGGAATTTGGAATTATTTACCAACGGAAATAAAAACAGAAACTGACCTGAAAACATTTAATAGAAAGGTGAAACACTGGCTGAAAGAAAATCAAATATGTGGACATTGAGTCATTTTTTGATGTAATGTGTTGTCTGTGCTGGATGTAATGTGTTGTTTTGTGTAATGTGGTCGGGATTGTGTAAAATGTTAGTGTTTATAATGTATTTGATATGTTTTTAGAAAGGCCTGACCAGGGACTGGGGTCGCAAATTAGCCTATTGGCTAGAAACCTTTTATGCAACACATTTACACATTTTGTTATGGCTTTGCCTATGATAATTATGTATGTAATAATGTGCGCTGCATTGTCCCTGACAAATAAACTAATAATAATAAAATAAACTCTGGACCAGTTATACTCCATTTTAACGTTGAACCACTCAAATCCGTTTAGACCAGGACACCAAATAGGGGGAATTAATGATGAGGTAGAACAGGTCTAGTCCTGGTCTAGTGACTGTTTGTCATATTCAAAACAATAAACTCATCGAAAATGTCCTTTTTCATACCTCGACAGACGATGAAGATGGAGATGGACGTATACAACCCCTCCTACGCTGCAGAGCTTCAGTTCCTCAAGTCGCGGATTCGGGAGCTTGAGAAAGAGAAGGCCGAAATAGCAGCTGACAACCTGAGGCTGCAGAACATGCTAGTGAAGGGTGAGCATCTCTGCTTGTGTTATTCTGGCCTGAATTGATCCCATTCTGTCACGATTGTTTATTCTTTTCTTTGTGGTGTCATCACCCAGAGATCCCTGGTCTGCTCTCCACGATGTGGCAAACTCTGGGTCAAGCCAACCAGCACCCTCACCCGGCAGCGTCACCGCAGGCGGTCTCCTCGGCAACAGGGAGGGGCGAGAGCTACATGTACGCCCACCACTCGGTTTCGGGACACTCTGGTCGAGGGTTCAGTCCCCCGCTCCATCATCAGCCGATGTCCAACCGCTCAGCAATGACTCTGGACGACATGAACGGAAGCGTATCTAACTTCGGGCCGGAAGTTGACATCGGTGAGCACGGCGTGGAAGAGGACTTGGACCTGAGTAACATCACCAAGGACAGCGACTCGCACAGCTCGCTGTGCGGCATGGCGACCAACCTACCCAGGACCTGTTCAGAGACGCACTGTGTTAGCGTTACAGGCCATGTAATTAGATGTTCCGTTCCTTCCTTGTAGCCACATTAACGCATTGATCATCTGAAGGTTATAGAGGTCTGCATTTGTCGTTCTCATACGTGCTGTGTCTTTCCCAATTTTCCTGAGCAGGTAAACCAGGTTGAGGTATACCCGGGTTCCGGGGTCTTCTGTGAAATGCGGTCTTGGCATGCAGCCAACCAGACGCAGTCTCCCACGGTGATGGCGCGCACCCTGTTACTGGGCGTGTTCGACATGGACACCCTGCTGAATAGTAATCTACGTGGGGGGCGGAGCCGCAGACCAACGTTTCCCAACCACCGCACCGCCCTGGACCCACAGAAACTCAACGCCATCTATAGTATGCGTTTTTTCACACATTTCCTGACCACTGCCTTTATAGCCAACTTTCACACATTTGACATTGTATTTCTGGCCTTCACTCTGTCAATTATCGTAACACTTCACTCATCTATTTGATCGCTATACGATTGTCCTGTCTTGTACAGATAAAGTAGCGTCCCCGAGTCCAATCTTATCTCTAAAGCATTTAACCCATGCATTGTTAGCTTGCTGTGCCAAAACAAAAATAAGAAACTGCTACATGTATGAAAGGTAATGATGACTGAGTGGGGTGTGTGTGACAGAGTGGCCCCGGCTCATTTCCGATCCAGTAAGCCCCGTTCATTCATCATCATTTAGTTTTTTAATAGCCTGACAGCTCTGGCAACGCTGAACAACGTCTGTATACCTCACCGCCACTCCTGCGCCGTCCTTCCTACTCCAACTGTTGTTGCGTTGTCACTTTCTCCATCCGCAGATGCCACACTGGCCCGCTTCCCGTTGGCCAGGAAAGGACAGATTGGCACCGGCATCAACTCCAAGCTGTCAGAGCTCCGGTTCCGTTCCAGAAGAGCCATCCGGGAGTCTACTTTTCTATGAAGGACGGTGCCTGCCCACCAGCCCAAGTATTAAATCACTGTTATTTTTATCACATTTATTTATTTTAAAACATTTTGTCACAGAAACAGTTGGGGGATGTTACTACACCAGCTCACAAACGCTGATTGACAGCCAGCATTGACATGGGCGTAATTTCACCCCCGATTTTTCTTTTTTTATTCAGACTTGACTCGTGTCATTGAAGTATGGCAGCACACAAACGTGTAGCACAGTGAGATACAGGAAGTGGCAACCGTCCCAATGGCCTGTTCCCTTTTGACCGTGACTTACATGTGAAACACGTGTGCTAGTTAAGACTATTGACGAAATGCCGGAGAACAGTGACGATTGCACTGAGAGTGGGGAGCACCAACGCATGCAGCTCCAAATGTCCCACATGTCCCTCCTGATTCGCTGTCCAGCGTCACATGACCGAGGATCATTGAAGCACAACAACAGGATCACAGTGGAGTTGGATACTGTTAGCTTATTGTTTTAAAATGTATGACTGTGACTTGTTGGCCTAGCCGAGTGTCGTCATTTGTGATAAGTTATTGAAATTAAAAAAATCAAATGTGTGCTGTCGGAAAATCTCAACTTGCTATCAGTAAAGGATAATAGGATAATCACAACTATAGTTTTCTCTCAATAACAATTCCAGCAAATGTAACTTTTTAATTTGACTCAAAATGATTTACAAGTAAGGCATATTCTAATATTGTAGACGTTTATATTAATGTCTTTAAATTGTACAACAGGCATGAAATCTAGCACAGAAAATAGAGTGTATGTTATTAGTTGTTGTTTTGAATGGAAAGGCAACAAAAACAGATTTTAAATATTATTTATGGCATAATAGTTTATACGTTTATAAACTTAAAAACAGGGGCATAGAAAATGTATTGTCTTAAGGCAATACTTTTTTATTTCCACCAAGTCAGTCATCCAACTGGCCCATTGAATTAACCCGTTACTGGATAGCGATTTGTCTTCCGCTGACTGTCAATGTATCGCTCCCATTGACAGAGCATTGAGCACCACAACTATCCCCTCCATAATTATTTTTGCTGTATACTTGAGGCATATGAAAAAACATGGAATAGATGAATAAACATAAAAGTGCTGTAAATGTGTAGCCTCAGTTTTATCATCTGTTTTTGCCTTTGGAGTCTGCATTTAGTCTCTGTAGGCATAACATGACAGAGATTATATAAGCCTGATAAACAGTTGGAAATTTTCCGAAAAGGAAAGAAATCACTTGTCTTCAGCAATCAGCACTGACCAGGTTGGCCAACAAAAACAAAAGAAACAACTAAATGGAAAGAGATCTGTGAAAGAGAACCGTGAAAATTGTGACAGTGAAATCACTAACGACCAACAGAGTTTTACAGAAGACATCCAGAAGACGAACAGAAGACTGTGTTGGCGGATGACTTCCAAAGGCTACACTGCAGGATGCAAACCTCACCAAAATTGGCAAACCCAGATTAGAATTTGTTAAACGTTACAGGGACCCCCAGAACAGTTATAAAACAGCGCTTTATGGACAGATGAGATGGTGAACATTTATCCTTTATCAAATTGACGGGAAGGCAAAAGTGAAAAAAAGGAACTGCTGATTATCCAAAGCATACCACATCGTCTTTATTAATGATGTAACGAATGATGGCATCAGCAGTATGAATTCAGAATTGTACATAACCGTCTAGGCCGAAACTACCTACAACTCAACATGGCTGCAGTAAAGGCTCGTCAGAGCACCTCAACAAATGATGTTACCAAGGTTTTGGCGATGCTGCAGACTCTGCTGTTATTGCATGCAGAGGATGTGTAAAAAATAACTAGCTTTTATACGTATTACAATTCCATGTATTTCCATGCTTTGAATGTACAGCAAAATTGCATATGAGACTTAACTATAAATTCATAAAAATTCTGTGATCAATGGACATTTAATCATGGTAAACATGAAAATAAAAAGCTTTGAAGTAAAAAAAGTCTTATATATCTCTGTCCATGGTTTAAACTGTTTACTTTTACATAGCTGACTGAACAAAATAGGATTTCTCAAGTGCCACAGAAGGTGCTTGTGATTCTTTCTGAAAAAAGGCCACCTTGCACCAAAAAAACAGAAACAATTATGAAAACAATGTTCAGCCAGGTGTCAATCCAAGCAATTGCTGACCCCAAGTTCATTTGTATTAATTTGTGTGTACTGAATGTCGTAGCTTCCAGTTGGAGTTACTGGCAAAGAGAATGGCGAAAACGACTCATGAGACACAGTTATGTTGGAAGAAGAATTCATGGCCAGTGGAAGAACATGCATGCATTATTTAACCACCGGGCCAATCGTTAGCAAACCAGATATGAGAACACCCCCTGGACATGCATGTATCCTGGACAGCTGGTCCATGAGTGATCAACTGGTGGAGGACGGAAGGCTAGATAGGGCACTTCTCTGTCACCCCTTTACCCACGTAGACAAGGTGGAAAGGATTGGAGGAAGGCCAAATTCTATTTGTCCATTGATTTCTCTAATCCTAAGCCTTCGGGGAGTTGCAATGCACTTTGGGATATAATGCATTTTCTAAGGCTTGAAAACATTTGATTTTAGCTCGCAAGAGTTATTATTGCTAGTTATTCTTGAGTGAATTTGCTAGCTAATGATAGCCTTGATAATATGAGGATGGGAACTTGTTTTCTACTAAATATTACCCTATTATATTTTGCAGCCACTGTTGTGCAAATTAGACAAAGCGGTAATTAGCCCATTTGTCTTTACCCACGTTCAATGGCTGGTCTAAAAGAGGCTTTGTTGTCAGCAACTGCAATTGATTCTAATGTTCCAGTCTTGATTTTTTCTTTCTGTCAAACAAACACCGGTTGGTTGTTTCTGAAAATCAGTACTCAAGTAAGACTACTGTTACTGATGTAAGAATGGAGATAATATAAGGGATGAACAATAAGGGGCGAACTGGGACTAATGAAGGACTCTGGGCACACCCAAAAACCAGCCACACCTGCTGGCATGGGTCTATCTTCAACCTATGTATCCATTAATTAATTAAATAAAGTACATGTACATATGTATTCACAGCCTTTGCCATGGCACTCAAAATTGAGCTCAGGTGCATACTGTTTCCAATGATCATCCTAGAGATGTTTCTTGATTGGACATGATTTGGAAAGGCACACACCTGTCTACATCAGGTCCCACAGTTGACAGTGCATGTCAGAGCACAAACCAAGCCAAGAAGTCAAAGGAATTTTCTGTAGACCTCAGAGACAAAATTTTATTGCAGCACAGATCTGGGAAAGGGTACAGAAACATTTCTGCAGCATTGAATGTCCCAATGACGGGACGAGACAACTATGTGGCATTGAGGTTACAGTGGAGCTAGATGGCTGGTGGGAGCGACCGCCGAAGCCTGTGCGCAGGTGGCGGTAGACTGGCCTCGGAGGGAGCTCTGACGCCACCAATCAGGCCTGTATAATTGAATGGCCAGAGGGAAGCCATTTCTCAGTAAAAGTAAAATCACAGCCTTCCTGGAGTTTGCTCACTGGTCTGATGAAACAAAAATGTAACTATTTTGCCTGAATTCCAAGAGTCATGGCTGGAGGAAACCAGGCAGCGCTCATCACCTAGCCAATACAATCTCTACAGTGAAGCATGGTGGTGGCAGCATCATGCTGTGAGGATGTTTTTCAGCTGCAGGTAGTGTACTGGGAAACTAGTCAGGATCGAGGGAAGGATAAATGCAGCAATGTACAAAAACATTGCTGCATCAAGCTGCTCGAGCGCTCTGGACCTAAGACTGGGGCAAAGGTTAATCTCTCAACAGGACAACGACCCTAAGCACACAGCGAAGAAAACAAAGTAGTGGCTTCGGGACACGGGGACAACTCTGGGAATGCCCTTGAGTGGCCCAGCCGGAGCCCAGACTTGTACACGATTGAACATCTCTTGAGAGATCTGAAAATGGCTGTGCACCGACACTCTACAATCTACATCCAACCAGATGGAGCGTGAGATGTCCTACATAAAAGAATGGGGGAAACTGCCCAAAAATAGGGGCTTCAACAAAGTATTGAGTGAAGGATGTGAATAGGGTAACATGCTATATTTCCGTTCATAGTTTTTCGCCAATTTTGTAAAAATATAAAACAATATTTTGTACATTGTCATTATGGGGTATTATGTGTAAAATTTTGAGGAAAAATGTAAATGAATAAAGCTGTAACATATGAGAATGTAGCAAAAGTGAAGGGCTGTGAAAACTTTCCGGACGCACCGTGGGAGACTGTAGAAAATGAAGATAATTCTGAAAGACTCTGCTCTTAGATCATCAATGGGCCCCTGGGCTCAATTGAAATGTATTAATTTAATGTAAATTGAAAATGATTATTAAATAATATAATAATGTATCCCATTTAGTACATATTTAAATCTGGAGCGACTTAATCATGCATACATATTACCAAAGGGTGCTTCCAGCATTGGAAATATTATCGTGACATTACAAGTGCCACTTTGTACCCATCCAGAATTTGTATTTTTATTTGTAAATCCTCACTATGTCTAATAAATTATTGTTCATGTCACGTCTTTTCTTTCCCTGCTTTTTGATATGCATTCTAAAAAATTAACATATCTACATACACAGCTGTAAAGTTGTGGTCAAAGGTTTACATACACTTGTAAATGATAAGTATAAGTTGTAGTAATCATTGGAAACTCAAACTGCCATGACATACAAGTTATTTAAAGTGTATGTAAACTATCAACAACAACAGTATGTATATATACATCCGATTGGAGGATGTCCTGAAACCCACCCCTTTACCCAGGTGAACAGTAGAAATTAAAGAATGCTCAAAAACTATTTCTGTTTTCTAAATATCTTGAAATAAAGTTGTCTGTAACCCCAATGCAGTACTGCAGTCTCTATCCGTTTCCTGAAACCATTTGTTCATCAGAAATTGCCTGCAAAGCTTTTTATCCAGCGCCTAGTGGATGTTTACTGATCCATGATCTACTCACAGACGGTGTGAGATCCACTGTCCTGTTAACTGATCCCAGATCTACTCACAGACGGTGTGAGATCCACTGTCCTGTTTACTGATCCATGATCTACTCACACACGGTGTGAGATCCACTGTCCTGTTAACTGATCCCAGATCTACTCACAGACGGTGTGAGATCCACTGTCCTGTTTACTGATCCCAGATCTACTCACAGACAGTGTGAGATCCACTGTCCTGTTTACTGATCCCAGATCTACTCACAGACAGTGTGAGATCCACTGTCCTGTTAACTGATCCCAGATCTACTCACAGACGGTGTGAGATCCACTGTCCTGTTTACTGATCCATTCTACTCACAGACGGTGTGAGATCCACTGTCCTGTTTACTGATCCCAGATCTACTCACAGACAGTGTGAGATCCACTGTCCTGTTTACTGATCCATTCTACTCACAGACAGTGTGAGATCCACTGTCCTGTTTACTGATCCCAGATCTACTCACAGACGGTGTGAGATCCACTGTCCCATTCAATAAACCTGCATATCGGTACTGCTCCAGGATGTCTGTTTATGATATATATTTATAGATTCAAGTGTATTACGATGACCATTTAAAATAAATGTATATTATATATTTTTGAAGATGCAGTATCTGGATATATAGATTGATCAGCCAAAACATTATGAGCACCGACAGGTGAACTAAATAACACTAAAACACTAGTTCAATAACTCTTCTCTAATCTGGTTATCATGGCACCTGTCAGTGGGTGGGACGTATTAGGCAGCCGGTAAACATTTTGTTCTCATTGATGATGTGTTAGAAGCAGGGAAAATGGGCAAGGAACTGAGCGACTTGACCAAGGCCAAATTGTGATGGCTAGACGTCTGGGTCAGAGCATGTCCACAACTGCAGCGCTTGTGTCGTGTTCCCAGTCTGCAGTGGTCAGTACTGGTCAAACGTGGTCAAAGGAAGGAAAAGCAGTGAACCAGCGTGGCCAAGGCTCATTGATGCACGTGGGGGATGAAGGTGGAAAAGTGAATGCTGGTTCTAATAGTAACATATCAGAACACAGTTTGTATCTTATGTGGCTGCAATAGCGTCAGACCGGACAGGGTGCCCATGCTGACCCCTGTTCACTGCAGAACGTTCCTACAATGGACATGTGAGCATCACAAGTTCACAACTGGAGCACAAAGCAATTGAAGAAGGTGATCTGGTCTGATGAATCACATATTCTTTCACATCATGTGTCCGTCGCTCACCTGAAGAACACATGGCACCAGAATGCACTATGAGAAGAAGGCAAGCCAACAGAGGCAATGTGATGCTTTGGGCAATGTTCTGCTGGTGAACCTTGGGTCCATTTGGACTTTACTTTGACACGTACCACCTACCTAGGTATTGTTGCAGACCATGTACAACCTTTCATGGAATCGGTATTCCCTGACAGCATTGGCCTCTTTCAGCAAGATAATGTGCCCTCATCGCCCTGCCACAAAGCAAAAATGGTTCAGGAATGGTTTGACAAACTCAACATTCAGTTCATGGTGTTGACTCCAAATTCCCAAGATCCCAATCCAATCAAGCATCTCAGAATCAGAACAAGAATCAGAATCAGGTTTATTTCGCCAAGTCTGTTTACACACACACAAGGAATTTGTTCTGACCCCTAGCTGCAGCACTTAATACGCTCATTAAAAATGAAAACGAACAACACAAACTGTCCTAAATGAGAGACATAGTTAGCATACGTTATGTGTAAATATAACATTTGTTATAACTTTCTGAATAGTACAACAGGACAATGTCGGGTTTGTGTAAACAATTGTGCAAAAATGTCATATCTATGTTATTGTTGAGGATGTCCATTGAGTTTGTATTTGTCTTGATACTGCATACATGTACATGCAAATTGTGCAAAAAAAGCAATATCTAGTTGTATATACAGTCGTGCAAATTGAACAATGGGCAATGTCTAGTATTAGTTCAAGTTGTCTATTACAGTTGTTTTTGTATCAGTGCCGATAGTGATCAGTGTGGTCAGCTGGGCTTCTCCTAAAGTCCACTTTCATCTCCATTGTCTTTAGAGCATTGAGCTCCAAGTTGTTGAGACTGCACCAGGACACTAGGTGGTCAATTTCCCCTCAGTATGCAGACCTTTCCCCATCAGAGATTAGTCCAATGAGGGTGGTGTTATCTGCGAACTTCTGGGATTATAGTGTTGAATGCAGAGCTGAGGTCCACAAACAAGATTCTGGCATTGGTTCCAGGGGAGTCAAGATGCTGGAAGATGAGGTGTTGATCATGTTGTCCACAGACCTGTTTGCCCTGTGTGAGATGTGCTGGACAAACAAGTCAGATACATAGAGGCCACACCTCGCAACTTATAGAACGTAAATGATCTGCTGCTAACATCTTGGTACCAGAAACCACAGGACATCTCCTGAGGTCTAGTGGAATCCATGCCTTGACGGGTCTGGGTTGTTTTGGTGGCAAAAGGGGGACCTATACAAAATTAGGCAGGGGGTCATAATGTTATGGCTAACAGTTGTATGTAAGTATATGGTATATATTGGGATATTTTTACTTTGCATACAGTATGTTCTCTTAAATACAATATGTATCCCTTAAATAGAATTTGCTTCCATATGTTTGCTTTATGTTTACTTGAATTTCGTATAGTCAAAGTAATATGGGTTGCAGAATTCCTACTTCCTTTTGACAAATGCCACTGAGTACTATTCAACCAGGCATTAACTCATATTACCCCCCCTCCACAGTCTTTTTAATAAAATAATTACTAATTTACATATTTCTCACTCCACGCAGCAGCCAGTCTTCTCATTTGGAGAAAACCAGTGCCCCTGACAGTGTGTCTTTGCCTTGCTAGGAAATCAATGTGGGTTTCTGAGGCTTTCATTTATCTGCCACAAAATAAGACGTGTTCGCTGGTCAAAGAGGCGGCGGCGCCTCAAGACTGAAGACATAAGCAATAAACCCTGAATGTCGAACCCTGAATTAATAACAAGGAGAGGAAATAGCGCAGTCCCTCTTGTGAGCGGCGTAGGGAACACAGCAAGCTCTGACAGCTATGTTTACTGGCTCTGGTTCTGAGTGGTGGACACTGTAGACAGTATCAGATAAACGGAGAGATACACAACAAGAGATCACACTGGTCTGGCAGTACATAAGCAGGAAGGTCCCACACTCATACCCACCCATACCCAAACGGAGAACCCCTTATGTTACACCACCACGGAGTGCACAAGAATAGCTAATGGATTCCAATGTAGCGCATGATTTACACATGTCTAGAACTAGTCAAAGGCAGCACTTTTATTGTGGGGCTCAGTTTTTTAACCACACATCATAGTGACCCTCAGATGGGTGTGTGCACAGAACGGTAGGTAAATGTTATAATGCATACTGGATTTGGATTTGAGGTGGTGGGTTAATCCCTGGACACTGAATGGTATAGTTAGTTGTGTGTTGCTCAACGATGTAAGACGCACCTAGTAACCTGTCTATTGACTGTGAATACGATGTAAGACTCACCTAGTAACCTGTCTATTGACTGTGAATACGATGTAAGACTCACCTAGTAACCTGTCTATTGACTGTGAATACGATGTAAGACTCACCTAGTAACCTGTCTATTGACTGTGAATACGATGTAAGACTCACCTAGTAACCTGTCTATTGACTGTGAATATGATGTAAGACGCACCTAGTAACCTGTCTATTGACTGTGAATACGATGTAAGACACACCTAGTAACCTGTCTATTGACTGTGAATACGATGTAAGACTCACCTAGTAACCTGTCTATTGACTGTGAATACAATGTAAGACTCACCTAGTAACCTGTCTATTGACTGTGAATACGATGTAAGACTCACCTAGTAACCTGTCTATTGACTGTGAATACGATGTAAGACACACCTAGTAACCTGTCTATTGACTGTGAATACAATGTAAGACTCACCTAGTAACCTGTCTATTGACTGTGAATACGATGTAAGACTCACCTAGTAACCTGTCTATTGACTGTGAATACGATGTAAGACACACCTAGTAACCTGTCTATTGACTGTGAATACGATGTAAGACACACGTAGTAACCTGTCTATTGACTGTGAATACAATGTAAGACACAACTAGTAAACTGTTTATTGACTGTGAATACAATGTCTTCGAAAAGAATTCAGACCTAATAATTTTCTCACCTTTTTTGTTGTGTTATATATTAGATTCATAATTGAAGTGTTTTTTGCCATGAATCTAGATACAAATCCCCATGATGACTATGAGTAAACATCCATTTTTGAGTAAGTTCTGCCAATGTATTGGAAAAAGTTGAACTTTTGGCAGCTTTGAGTCTTCTTGGATAAGCGTCTATCAGTTTTGCACATCTGGATCTGGTCGATGTCTCCCATTTTACTCTTTAAGATCCTGTCAAGCTTTGTTATATTGGATAGAGAACACTTGTAAACTGCAATCTGCAGGTCCCATGGAGGTTCAAGTACGAGCATTGGCAGATTTCACAGATTTGCCTTGAAGCCACACCAGTCTTGTCTGTCAAACTATGCCCCTGGTGAATCTGAGGTCCAGTACACTCAGTATCCGGTTTTCTTCAAGGACCTCTTTATTTTATTTTTTACCTATCTCATAGTCCATGCTGCTGAGAAACACACCCAAAGGATGATGCTTCCACTATCTTGCTTCAACCTTAGTAAAAGAAAGATAATAAGCAGTACTTTTTTTCTCCAGACAAAGTGCCTGGCATTCAAGCCTAATTATTAAATGTTATTCTCATCAGACAAAATAATATTTTTCCTTGTTCTCTGAGAATCCTCCAAAAGCATTTTACATCAAGAGCGCCTTCTAACTACCATGAAGTCCTTATTGATGGAGAGCTTCATAGATAGTTTAACCAGTGGCGGGTCGTGCATTTCACACCTAGGCCTTCAGTGGTGTCCCACCCGAATTAATCCACCTCTTACAGTTTTTTCCAAATGCTAAAACACAATTTTGGCAACTAGGCTCGTTTTATCAAAATACTTAACACAAATCACAAAACCACACACTAAAACTGCAAAATACCTCATATATCTTGTAAAATGAAGCACGACTATCAAAACTACAAATAACATTATCAAAATCAAACTTTTGCACCAACTCACACACACTTCATTCATATTACCAGATATGTGTCTAACCAACTACACATTGTTGGGCGTAATGAAAAACACTCTCATCTTTAGTATGCTTTGCCATAATACTGAAAGTGTTCAACTTGTAGAAAATTCTTCAAATACACACATGCTGTTGAAACATTCATTTTTATTTTTCACCAAACAAGTCAGTGCAACATATGCACAGCAGATATATTTGCACTGGAGTGAACAAAAATATGCTCACAAAAAACAGTGAACTGAAAAAATTGCAGACAAAATATGCTGTACAAATATATAGAACAAAAAGAGGCAAACAAATAATTAGGGAGCATCTTGCCTCACAGCTGGGTCTGGCCACAATGCATCATCCACATCACAGGCAATATCTTCCCTTGCCAGACATCGAGGGCAGAAACACCTTGAGTGCCTTATCCATCCCTGAATCGCACCCACATCCATGTCATCACATGCCTCTTCCATAGCCTGCACAAGAGGCATGCGCACAAAGGGCTGCCGGTCGTATACCTTCCACCGGCATGCCGAAAAGAACTCTTCTATGGGGTTCAGAAATGGTGAGTATGGTGGGAGGTATTGCACGAGAAATGGTGGGTGGTCAGCAAACCAGTTTTGGACTAGGGCTGCACGATGAAAGCTCACGTTGTCCCATACTACAACGTACCGGTTTCTTTGATGGTCTGCTTCATTCATACGCTCTGGTGGTATGAGAATGTTGTGGAGTCTGTCCAGAAATGTGAGAATATGGGCTGTGTTGTATGGTCCAAGTTTGGCATGACGGTGGAGGACACCATGCGTATTGGAGATGGCAGCGCACATTGTGATGTTCCCACCACGTTGGCCAGGAACATCTATATGAATGAATTACCTCTCATTCTTCCTCCCCCTCTCTCTCTCTTCTCTCTCTCCCCCTCTCCCTCTATCAGCTCTTCCTCTACCTCTCATTCTTCCTCTCCCTCTCTCTCTCTCTTCTCTCTCTCCCCCTCTCCCTCTATCAGCTCTTCCCCTACCTCTCATTCTTCCTCCCTCTCTCTCTCTCTCTTCTCTCTCTCCCCCTCTCCCTCTATCAGCTCTTCCCCTACCTCTCATTCTTCCTCCCTCTCTCTCTCTCTCTTCTCTCTCTCCCCCTCTCCCTCTATCAGCTCTTCCCCTACCTCTCATTCTTCCCCCCCCTCTCTCTCTCTCTCTTCTCTCTCTCCCCCTCTCCCTCTACCAGCTCTTCCTCTACCTCTCATTCTTCCTCCCCCTCTCTCTCTCTCTCTCCCTCTATCAGCTCTACCCCTACCTCTCATTCTTCCTCCCCCTCTCATTCTCTCTCTCTCTCTCTTCTCTCTCTCCCCCTCTCCCTCTACCAGCTCTACCCCTACCTCTCATTCTTCCTCCCCCTCTCATTCTCTCTCTCTTCTCTCTCTCCCCCTCTCCCTCTACCAGCTCTTCCCCTACCTCTCATTCTTCCTCCCCCTCTCTCTCTTCTCTCTCTCCCCCTCTCCCTCTACCAGCTCTTCCTCTACCTCTCATTCTTCCTCCCCCTCTCATTCTCAACATCCCTCTTCCTCTTCCTGCATCGTCTTCCATTGTTGTTGTAAAGCAAACGGTGGTCACCTGTGGTCTTTTTATGTGCTTACTTCCTGATTGAAGTGGTAACAATTTACCATTGACTCACCATTGAGGTGTTTGGCCAGGTGGCACATGTATTGGCCAATTAGATCATGTAGTGTCATTTTGAATGGCAGTGTTTTGAAATGGCAAACATGTGACTTTATGTCAGATTGTTGTGTCTTATGCAGAGAATCCTGTTCAGTGCATTTAAAAAGTGCCATTTTGAATTGCAAATTGTGTGTAAAGCAGAAAATGTGTTTACACTTTTGGAGACTTGAGATGAGGTTTTGCTCTCTGTGTGTCAGTTTAAATAATTGTGCTGTGCATGTCATTTTAGTGTGTTAGCAATTGGAAAAAACTGTAATACCAACATTATGACGCCACGACTATAAACCATCAATATTATAGAGAAACGCAGTACAACAGGCTGTTGCATCACAGACAGGTATCTCATGCAGCGATGCAGCCATTACCTTTTCGTTGTGGAGCTCCGTTTCACTGCGCATATGTTCATTGAGCTGTAGATCCACTCGAGTTTCCACAAAAGTTTTCAAAAGCACCGTTGCTTGTAAATGTCCGGCCGTGCTTTGGTGTCTCGCTGCTGCTTTGGTTAAACAACTCAAGTTTGCAAACCCAGTGTGGCTCCAAACACCAAATCGATCTACTGTAAATAACATGCATTCCCAGCAATACAATTTGCAGTGTTCGGCTCGGAGGCTGTGAGCTAAGGGTACCGCTCGTAGTTATTGCAATGAGAGTGTCGGGTAAACCCTTTCCCCGGCTGGGACAAGCTAGCTAACTTCGGGGTTTTTCCGACCTTTCCTTATGATGTCCCGCTTTTCTTGAAAAGTCCGTTTTGAAAATGGCTTTGCGAGTTAATGTCTTCTCCTCTGTCAGCCATTGTGGTTTGTAAAATAAATAAAAACAGTATTTAATCGCTACATTAATATGTTTTATATTGTACAGATTCCGTTCGCGGTTTGCTCTGACCATCCAATCAAAGGGCGAGTAATAGAACGGGTTCTGACCATCCAATCAAAGGGCGTTAAAAGGCTGACGTTATTCTAAGCCTGCTAGATGGCCCCAGTTTCGCCATCTCGAAATGTGATTGGTTGAATTAATCTGATTGAGTATCTGATTGGTTAAAGAGCACCGTTACATTGCCATTCATTTTCAAGCTACAGGCGCCTGCACGATTGATTCTGAAGGCCTTAAGGCAGATTTCTTTGACGTGGCAACACATGATGGCTGAAATGTGATTGGATAAAAGCTCTAAAATAAAAGTACACTACTGGAAGCAGCGCGACCCAGAAAAAAAGCTATGAATAGAATAGACTATTGGGAATAATTTAATACACATTCACAGGAAAAATATATTACAATGCAAGCCGGGATTCTGATAGTGTTTAGGCCAGCAGAGAAGGCCTTGCTGGCCCTGACGGTCCACCACTGCCTTTAACAAACTCTGAGTCTGAAGCTCTGTTCAAGTAGCCATTGGGTGAAGAAAGCGTGATCCAAATGAAGGATGAGTGATCCAAATGAAGGATGAGTGACCCAAACGAAGGATGAGTGATCCAAACGAAGGATGAGTGACCCAAACGAAGGATGAGAGATCCAAACGAAGGATGAGTGACCCAAACGAAGGATGAGTGATCCAAACGAAGGATGAGTGACCCAAACGAAGGATGAGTGATCCAAACGAAGGATGAGTGACCCAAACGAAGGATGAGTGACCCAAACGAAGGATGAGTGATCCAAACGAAGGATGAGTGATCCAAATGAGTGACCTAAATGAAGGATGAGTGACCCAAATGAAGGATGAGTGACCAAACGAAGGATGAGTGACCCAAACGATGGATGAGTGATCCAAATGAAGGGTGAGTGATCCAAATGATGGATGAGTGATCCAAACGAAGGATGAGTGACCCAAACGAAGGATGAGTGACCCAAACGAAGGATGAGTGATCCAAATGAAGGATGAGTGATCCAAACGAAGGATGAGTGACCCAAATGAAGGATGAGTGATCCAAATGAAGGATGAGTGACCCAAATGAAGGATGAGTGATCTAAATGAAGGATGAGTGACCCAAATGAAGGATGAGTGATCCAAATGAAGGATGAGTGATCCAAATGAAGGATGAGTGATCTAAACGAATGATGAGTGACCCAAATGATGGATGAGTGACCCAAATGAAGGATGAGTGACCCAAATGAAGGGTGAGTGACCCAAATGAAGGATGAGTGATCCAAATGAAGGATGAGTGATCCAAATGAAGGATGAGTGATCCAAATGAAGGATGAGTGATCCAAATGAAGGATGAGTGACCCAAATGAAGGATGAGTGATCCAAATGAAGGATGAGTGACCCAAATGAAGGATGAGTGACCCAAACGAAGGGTGAGTGACCCAAATGAAGGATGAGTGATCCAAACGAAGGATGAGTGACCCAAACGAAGGATGAGTGACCCAAACGAAGGATGAGTGACCCAAATGAAGGGTGAGTGATCCAAATGAAGGATGAGTGATCCAAACGAAGGATGAGGGATCCAAGGATGAGTGAGGATGGATGTGACCCAAATGAAGGATGAGTGACCCAAACGAAGGATGAGTGAAGGATGAGTGACCCAAATGAAGGATGAGTGATCCAAACGAAGGATGAGTGACCCAAACGAAGGATGAGTGACCCAAACGAAGGATGAGTGACCCAAATGAAGGGTGAGTGATCCAAACGAAGGATGAGTGACCCAAACGAAGGATGAGTGACCCAAATAGAAACAGTTTGGAAGTGGTTCCAAACTGCTTCCATTTTTCAGTGAAGGAGATCACTGTGCCCCTGGAAACATTTAATGCTAATGCAAATTTGCAAGCAAAGGACACAGGATTCATTTGAGCTCCATTTGAAGTGTCATGGTTACGGGTAGATGTACATTAGATACATATTGGCACAAAAGTGTGTCTTTGCTTTGTCATAAAGAGATATTGTTTTGTGTATTGACTGACAATCTACACACAGAAAACATTCACTGACAAATCAAAGTACTGACACTGAATATACAGTAACTTGACTGACAACTCAAACTACTGACCATGGATGTACCTTGACTTTTAACGGAAACTGACATTTTCCACTGAGGTCTTCAAATACCGTCATTGAGTATTCAAACACACAGACACAACATTGCAAATAGAGAAGTGAAACAAGTGCCCTGAAATAGCATAGGCCTACTGTAAAAAGTGACTATTTATCCTGAAGTGGCATAGCTGATTAAATTGGTTTGTCGATTAGTTGACTTCTTCAACGTGTATGCTGATAACAAAGACATGAAACATCTGGAACAGAACTATCGAGTTGAGTTTAGGGAAACACTGCTTTAAGGACTAGTTTCAGTCTTTCTATTGCACTGTCCTCTCGTTTTTGTTCAGTGAAACTAAGGTGCTGTTAAAAATAATGTTCATGTGCAATACATGCTGAAATAACCCTTGATATTGTTGCCTTTCCATTTACTTCCTTCTACTGTCCCCCTGTCAACTAAGGACAACGGGGTCAGGATCTCTGTCACCAGCAGGTGGTGCCCTAAGGATGGTGTTTCTGGGGGCAGAGAGCACACAGGATGGAGGAAGTGAATGTTGTATAGGACACAAAAAGACAGGCTGAATGGGGAAGGAGTATGTCGGAAAAGCCTTAACGATTCATGCATGTCTGTACTTCCTATATACTGGTTTTTCAGCAAAAACTCTTTTCAATAAGTCTTTCCATGTTCTCTTTAAACAAATCGTAAAAATGCTATTAAAAATGTTGTTTTTGAAACCAACAAAATGTGTAGAATTTGTCATTTGATGATATTACTGAATTATCATCACCTTTTTGCCAGCGGGCACTTTTTTGAACTGTGAATTGTGCGAAAACGGTTTAAGACAAAATATATGTAAATGTAACCAACAGTGTTCTTCTTCCTTGTCTTCACTGCGACAAAATCTAATTTACAAGGGTAATAGCATTACAGTTTCCACGGCAATAATTGCTTTATGTCGTTAATTATTAAAATGAGGGGTCCTGGGGTTCTTCATTAATCACGGATGGATTCGAGTGGGGTCTTTCGAGACCACCCTAATCATTTCTGCCCAGAATTATTAAGGACTGGGATGCCTGTGGTTGAGGCAATACAACTCTAACTCGTCGGATCAATTTACCAACCCAGGGTTTTCGGGGTGGGCTCAGCGACTCTGTAGGATATTGTAAAGGAGGTTGACGACGAGAGGACATTTCAATCAATTCAGTGTGCCAATGAGCAGTAACAGCAGCAGTTACCGTTTTAAAATTAGCGAAGAGCGGATTTTCTCTCTATGAATGTAACTGAAAGTGTTTTTTATTTCTCTTTACATGCGCGGGTCCCATATTCATTTGAGTCAGACGCGTTTGTCGTTGCTCACCTCCATCCTCCCGTTAAGGTGGTTTTCCCAAAATAGGTCACATCTCCGAGGACTCTGAATATGTCAGACTGACACTGTAACATCACAAAGACCGGGTGTTAACCACAATGCATGAGCTTCACACATAACAAGGAACCTTTCTCTGTGTCTTGTCAGTGTAAGAGTGATACTGTGGCTGGGAGAGGGGAGGGAAGGGTTTGGCCGTGGGCCCTGGATGTGATCTCAGTCCCAGGCCCCTGTGCACTGTGAGGGGGGATGAGCTCTCCCTCACCCTGTCTGGGCTCTTTGTCAACTGTCCTCGGCAGCCCTGCAAAGAACCCCGGTCCTCTCCGTGTAATTCAAGGGTCTTGTCTTCATTAAGAGGGCCTTGTTTTAGGAAGCCTGGACCCTGAACAGGGGGCAGAGATGCTGAGCATAGAAGGCCTAGCGGCGATTCAGGGGCGGGGTCGCTGGGGGGGGGCACTGTGACCGACCAAACTTCCCCTTTGTCTCTCTCTGTTTTATGGTCGGTTACTGTGGAGATTCATATTCAAATGAACCAAGGCTGGGAATCGTTTCTTCACACACTGCTCCCACCCTGTCGCTAGCACTTGATTATCGCTAATTACAATGACCAATGAAATGCTAAAGAAAAGTAGTCTCAATCAAATCTGTGCTCAGGCGTGAAACCCTTTGGCGGCATTTTGGCAAGCCGTGGCGCAAAGCTTTCTGGAGGGTTTCGGGTTGTATGGGGCGCCCTTGTCTTGAAGGGAAAGCTGGTTGGCTTTGGCACTTGCCAAAACAACCCAGGAATAATGACCAAAGATGGCTGGGTTACCGGCAGTGCTAGTCCGTTGCTTTGCTGATAATGTGACAGCTTTATTGGGTCTAGGCCAACCACAGGAGCCTGTTGAAGTGACAGACACTGATTAATGTTGGTTTTATGTCACAGTATACCCAATAAGTCCCTGCCTAGCATCAGCGATTAGATTCCATATTGGTGACATTAAAGGAATGTCCATATTATTACACATTTGATACATATACTCGAGTGATGAAACTTGTTCCTACTGTGTGTGTGTGTGTGTTTGTGTGTGTGTGTGTGTGTGTGTCTGTGTGTGTGTGTGTGTGTGTCGTTGCATGTGTGTGTGTGTGTGTTGTTGCATGTGTGGGTGTGTATGTGTGTGTGTGTGTGTCTGTGTGTGTGTGTGTGTGTGTGTGTGTGTGCGTGTGCGTGTGTGTCTGTGTGTGTGTGTGTGTCTGTGTGTGTGTGTGTGTGTCGTTGCATGTGTCTGTGTGTGTGTGTGTGTGTGTGTGTGTGTGTGTGTGTGTGTGTGTGTGTGTGTGTGTGTGTGTCGTTGCATGTGTGTGTGTGTTGTTGCATGTGTGGGTGTGTATGTGTGTGTGTGTGTCTGTGTGTGTGTGTGTGTGTGTGTGTGCGTGTGCGTGTGTGTGTGTGTCTGTGTCTGTGTGTGTGTGTGTGTGTGTGTGTGTGTGTGTGTGTTGCATGTGTGGGTGGGTATGTGTGTGTGTGTGTGTGTGTGTGTGTGTGCGTGTGTGTGTCGTTACATGTGTGGGTGGGCATGTGTGTGTGTGTGTGTGTGTGCATGTGCGTGTGTGTCGTTGCATGTGTGGGTGGGTATGTGTGTGTGGTTTGCAGCACATTTCACTGCACTCCTAATGTGCAAGGTTTGCTTCTGACAAGAGATCAGTTTACCTCATATTCCTCAGAAGTTCACATCATCCTGCTTCCTCTGACAGTCGATACAAGCCACAGGAATTCCTCCAGGAGGGACATGACAGAGGACCCAGCAGAAGGCTTGTCCATTCCAAGGAAAAGGTCCAGAGGCTAAAATCTGTCAACAGACACAAATCATGCCAATACTCTGAAAAATGTCGTCATCGCATCACCTTTGAGTAGGAGAAAACAAGGCTCACTGTATGATATGAGGTCTTGCTTGTGTTTTTTCATCTTCTCTCGTGTTGGGGCGAGTTGTATAGACCAGAACAGTCAAACCCACCACAAACGACCCCTCCGGTAGGGGATGTGTGACGTTCGGCCACTGTTCAGCTTCTCGCTCTCATCTCGCACGCTAAAAGTGCCATCGTTTAAAGAAACAGCCTGTAAGAGCACCACTAAGCGCACTCAAAATGATAATAGAAGACAAAAGCAAACGCCGCGGAGAGAAAACATTGATCCAGTGTGTTTCTTAAAACGTCAATACGCCTGACGCACTCTGCTATGATTCCTTCAAAAGATGTATTGGCCACACACAGTTTATTAGAAAATAAAAACCGGCATATTAAAATTTTGCAATGATATTTGCAC